>UCOJ01000340.1:0-122058 GCA_900474305.1 Cecidostiba fungosa
AAGAATACGTTAGGTATCATCTGATACAATATTTAAAGAAGAATAAATTGTTAATTTAAAAAATCATTTTATATGACTTATGTTGAACCACATTCACAAAAAAAAAAAAAAATATTGCAAGTAGCCGAATTTCCATTTATTATTAGCGTTTAATAAATAAAGTGTCTGCTCTGTCTCATCGTGTAACTATCAATTTTTAAAGCTTTAGAGACAAGTGCGTATGAAAGTTTATATCAAATTCAAGTGAAAAGTATGCTAGAAGAAGTTGAAAATCCGCTATACTTCTATTTGCAAATGGTATGATATCACCAACTTTTCCTATGTCAATTCGCATAATGAACATATAGAAATTACGATAATACGCATATCTCTGCTACACCTACGCATACGAATCTACATAATATATAATGTGATAAAACATTATATCTGTAGTAAATTTTATTGTAAAGAATACATAAAAAACAAAATTTTATAATGAAAATAAAATAAAGAAAGCCCGAATTGCAGTCTTGTTTATTCGCTCGAATATCATATTAAGAGACAAACACAAGGAAAGAAAAGATAAAGTTCAATCTAAATTTTACTGATATATGATTGCTTGGTCGCCGGAATATATTGCATTTCAAAAAAAAAATCTTGCATCTAATTACAACACAAAATTTTTGCATCAGTGAAGTCAGTATTATCAGCTAATCTAATATGCAGATCGACCGTAAAAAGCCGTGCCGAAATAACAGTATAGACTCAACCAGTTATAGTATGAGTGACTCAAGTAGGCCCAACAAGGCAGTTTTAGCATAGGTGTCACACCACTATATCTGCAGTGTGCGCGCAAATTATGATAAAGGAAATATCAAAGTGTCTATGCGCCATCTATCTTCACTAGACAGAGACTAGACAGCCAGGAAGTTTAAGCAGTGGGGAAAACAGCCCAGTTCAAAACTGTTTTGTTTTACGGCAATATGATGAAAAAAACACACGAAATAAAAAGATAAAGTTCAATCAAAATAATACTGATAAATTATTGTTTGGTCATTGGGATATATTGCATTTTAACAAAACAGTCTTGCAACTAATTATAACAAAAATGTTTACATTAATAAAAACTTCGATTTTTACACATACTTCCAATCTAATTTCCATTTAAAAAAAAATTCTTTATGTATTTATTAGTCTAATTATACGTATATTTATTAAATTATAAGCAAATCATATGATGGCATTACATAATGCGATAATAGTTGTTTACGTATTCTCGATACAGTGTTTCACATATCTTTTCGTGATATTAGTTCGCAGAATGTTCCTGAGACAAACAGGTAATCAAGAGCATTAAAATAACGGTTTATCAAAAACTTTTTTGTTGCCTATTTTTTCGAGTATTAGATTATTCTACGAATAAGCATCGTGGCACCTCTGCAATTAAATTAAATTAATTTAAATTTGCTTTTTATATAAAATCGATTTTAGCTAACACGTTAAAAACGATAAAATTAAGGCAGAATTGTATTTAGGCTTTTGTTTGTTCTACAATCAATCACGAGATTAATTCTTACACAATTTCAGCATTACAACTGTACGATTGTACTTTTTAGTACATTATTTACGAGGAGCAAAGCTGAAAAATAAGATATTTGCAACAAACATGCTCGAAGTCAAATCTCTTGTAAAAACTTCAATCTTTATCCTCCGGCG
This sequence comes from Cecidostiba fungosa, assembly GCA_900474305.1. Taxonomy (NCBI): domain Eukaryota; kingdom Metazoa; phylum Arthropoda; class Insecta; order Hymenoptera; family Pteromalidae; genus Cecidostiba; species Cecidostiba fungosa. The sequence goes on from UCOJ01000340.1 coordinate 1,696, forward strand.
TTACAGCCCCACCCTCAAAGGGGGTCATAAGTCATAAGATTTACGAATTCGTATCTTAAAACTGTACGGTATATAAACTCTCATAATTTCCACTGCTAACAGCATACTGCCGGTTTAGGCAGCTCTGAACCAGACGGCGAATCGAGGATGCTGAGAAAGTGTTTCGTTTTGGCCCTAGTGGCGGTGAGCCTCGCGACCGCGAGCTTGGAGCGCAAGTACGACGTCAAGATGAATGACAGGGACATGCTAATAAAGCAGAAAAAAATATTCGATCTACTCATGTACATCAACAACCCGGTCCTTACCGATGCTGAGTGGTTCGAGATGGGACGCAACTATGACATCATGTCCAATATCGATTACTACACGAACAAAGTAATTATAGATTCAAATCTTTTCCACGAAATTATTGTTTCACTTTTGATTTTTAACGCCTTCGTTACTAATGTTTTCTAGGAGGTAGTAATGGACTTTATGGAGCTCTACAGACTCGGTACGTTGCGCAGAGATGGTCTGTTCACGTACTACAACCAGGAGCACCGCGAAGAAATGATGCTGCTCTACCGTCTCTTCTACTTCGCCAAGGACTTCACGACCTTCTACAAGACTGCTTGTTGGGCTCGTATCCACTTGAACACCGGTCTCTTTGCGACTGCGTTCACCACTGCTGTGATCTACCGCGATGACACTAAGTTCATCCGTCTCCCAGCCATCTACGAAATGTACCCCAATATGTTCTTCGACTCAAAGGTATATTAATTAGAGTTAATATTTGAAGAAGAACTTCCAACTGAACTTTTCTTTTTTACTTTATCTCGCAGGTAGTCCGCGACGCTCAGCGCATCATGATGACCCATGGAAAAACCCTCCTTGGTCAGGAAATGATGGGCATGAAGAGAACCGAAAACTTGGACAGCGTAGAAACCTTCTACCTGTACTCTAACTTCACTGAAGTTTGTTTGAACCCCATGCACAACTACGAAAACAAACTGATGTACTTCATGGAGGACGTCGGTCTGAACGCCTACTACTATTACTTCCGCATGATGTTCCCCTTCTGGATGAACACTAAGGAATACAACGTTCCCAGGAACATCCGTGGTGAATTGTACTACTACCTCCACCAGCAGCTGATGGCCAGGTACTATCTTGAAAGATTCTCCAACGGACTTGGCGAAATCGAAGATTTCAGCTGGGACTCGCTGAGACTGCCCGGCTTCTACTCCGACTATGTGTTCAACAACAACGGTATTCACATGCCCAGACGCGATTGGTGGAACGTTGTTCCATTCTACAAGTACCGCTACTTAGAGGTAAGGATATTTTATACCCTGAATTTCTATTTAATTCGCAATTTTTTTTTTAATTTTCTAACTTTGTATTACTCAATTGCAGTATCTCAAGATGCTGGAAACTCGTATCACGGAAGCCATTGACTCTGGCTACATCATCGACGAGATGGGTAAACAGGTCAACATCATGGGCCCTGAAGGTCTTAACATCTTGGCTAATATCATCGAAGGTAACTACGATTCCTTGAACTTGAAGTATTACGGCTCCTACGACGTTCTTTCTCGTCGCATTCTCGGAATGAACGTCGACTCCAAGAACAAGGACTTGTACGTCCCAAGTTCTTTGGAATATTTCACGACTAACATGAAGGACCCGGCCTTCTACAGAATCTACACCAAAATTGTTCGCTTCTTCCTGAGGTAAGTCTTTTAAAAATATATAAACTTAAAAAATTTAGAAAAATATATCAATGATCGTTGATTGTCAGATACAAGTCTCTCCTGAACCGTTACACCAAGAATGAATTGGAGTTCAATGGAGTGAAAATCGAAAACGTCGAGATCGACAAACTCTACACCTACTTCGACAACAGGGAATACCTGGTCAACAACCTCATTGACGTTGCCTCGATGAAAGACGGCCGTTCATTCAACATCAAGGCTTGGCAGTACCACCTCAACTACAAACCCTTCACCTACAAGTTGACCATCAACAGCGAGAGGAGCACCAAGGCCGTGATGCGCATCTTCTTGGGACCCGCCATCGAGGGAGAGAAATACGACGACTACTCTTACCTTCTCCACTACTACCAATACTTCTTCATGCTCGACGAATTCGAACTTAATCGTGAGTTTCCATTGTGATTGTTTATTTTTTTTTTTTTCAACATAGGGACTTAGACAGATCGAGTCTATAAAATAATCGTTTATTTTCAGTGCACGAGGGAATGAACAACCTTGAACGCAAGAGCATCGATATCGGTTCCCAGAATGAATACATGACCGGCGATCGCTTCTACAAGAAGATGATCAATGCCATCCAAGGCAAGGAAGGAATGAACTTGAACGAGCAGATGTACTTCCCTAACTACCTGAGACTCCCCAAGGGTTCTGTTGACGGAATGCGCTTCAAGCTCTTCTTCTACATTGGCTCCTCCGAAGAGAGCAAACTCATGGAACTGCCCATTCTCGGCAAACGCATGTACTACGGCAAAGCCATAAACTTCCCAATCGACAGACCTATGTACCCGTGGTTCTTGAGCCTCGGCAACGTATTCTTCAAGGATGTCTTCATCTACCACCAAGCCGACCAAGAGATTCTGGGTTACCAAAACATGAACACGATGCGTAACATAATGCAGGATTCGATGTACGTCTCAAAACCCACATCGATGCAGGACTCGATACAGGACTACGGCAAGGTCATGAGGATGAACAGGGACCGCTATATGAGTATGATGCAAGATATCAAGAAATCCAGCATCGTCGACTATAAGCCGGAGCAAAATGATATGACGATGAAAACCGACTATACTATGGGAAGGATGCGAGACTTCAATATGATGCACATATAAATAAACGACGACATTCGTCGCAATACTTTCTCACCTATAATAAATATTGTACATTTGACCTAAGTAGCAACGAATAAATTTATTAATTATTTTTAATAACACACTGATTCAGATTTATTTTCTAATAGTTCTTAAAAAATGTGAGTAATACAGCCCTTTGAAGAAATTAAAATAAAACGTTCCAATAAGTAATCAACTGATAAAGATTTATTTTTTAATGAATATTGAGATAATATTCATCACTTGAGCGTCTACAATAAAAATAATTATTTATAGGCTATAACAGCACCATGTGGACGAAGAAAAAATTATAATCATTTATTTGAAATTAATTCTTTGTTAATGGTGTTATTGCATAATTTCTATATGATAGAATTTCATTAGCTTTCTAAAAAATCGTTTAATTAAGTGATTCATAACAAATGCTATAAATTACATATAGCGAAGGACTGATATACACCGACTCTTTGATATGCACCGACTCTTGTAAGAAAACAATGAACTCAGTTAACTTCCTTGTAGATAAGCTCACAAAGAGAGTTGTGGGAAGCATCGCTAACACTAATTGTTTCGTTAATGTCTTTAATCTTTAATCATATTACAACAAACCATAAAGATACATTACGTATTCAGTTTTCTTAAATAAGCTTCACACAAAAACACTCAAATTTTTTAAAGTTGTCTGTGGAATATTTTGTTCTCGTGTACACTTTATTACTTTTTTAGAGACTTTTTATTTTTGTAAATTGCAATCATTAAATATTTAGTTTTTAAATGTATAAAATAATTGCCCCTAAAAAAGTAGATAAAAATGAAGCCGACGATAATACAAAGCAGCGCAGACAATCTAAGACTCCCCCTTTAAAACATTGATAATTCTAATTTATGTAATTAGATACACGACAAAGTCAACAGAATAAGAGTTGGCAAAGCAGCAATTGAACAGTCTGGACGATAACACTAATCACTTGCGTGATAATATAGAATTTTTAATTTTTTTATGGCAACTTAAATGATATCGATATAAATCTAGTGGCTAATATAGCTATTTTAGTAATTGTTTATTAACTTAGTAATGGATTTTTATCACGTACTGCAAGTCAGAGAACTTAAAAGTTTTATTATTATTTTGCATTAATCTGAGGAAAGTTATTGTTAGTAGCATATTTACGATCTATGTATACATGTTACTCAGAAATGATTCAAACCCAACTATATTTAACGACTAGTATCAATACAAACTTTTATTGTTCAGGGTTAACGACACAGTCGAAAAAAAGATAAGTTTTATTAAAAGGAGAAAATTTAATTTATCAGTCTATAATAATTTGCAGAATGGAAGCATAATACAGAAACATTTTACAGTAAAATCCGAAAGAAGAATATCTGCAACTATTTAATTATATGCAATTATTTTCCAAGATATATGTATATTTATTGGTTACAGCAATGCGCAATAATTTTATTTTCGTACTCGGCTAAAAGTATTTGAGGCGATGATGATTAGCAATATCGGTGTTTTTCATTGATTTCGGTTTTACATACTGTTTGTTATAAAACAAACACTTGGAGTTTCTCCGCCCTAATCAGCCTTCTGATTTGGTGAAGTAAACAAGTATACGAATAAAGATGCTAATGATGTTTTTAGTAAATTCAGCGCAATTATAATAAGATTTGTTAACAAATAAGTAGTTATAATTCGCATTAATTTATTACAATGACTCGATAAAGCTTACGAGTTTAATAACTTTATAACAATTAAAATCCAGTGAGTCAGCGTAATAAAACTCGTCATTTGTATATTTATGTAGTAACAGGAATATAGTATGTGCTACCATAATAAATATAAAAAAAAAACGTAAAAAAATTTAAAGGTCTCGATGATGTCTGCACCTCGCCATTCAGAAATCACGGCATCACGTCACTCTTTGACAAGCGATAAGCTTATCGAGTACCACCGAAAATTCGCGCAGCGCAAAAATAAAAGCGCGAGCGCGTTGGCACTCGGGTCACGCAATCTGACCTATACGCTCTCAGCTGGGTTGTCTTCTGTGCTTCTATCCCCTTCGAGCGTCTACTTCGCGATTAAATGCAGCTCATATAAAGCCTCAGGGCCGCGGTACCACGCCCTCAGTGCGTCTCTCGCAAAGCTGATCGACAGTTTGTCTGCACGAGCACACCCCTTATCAAGGTTGAGTTACTTATTTTTTTTACGATACTTTTTTTTGAAGCTTTGTTTTTGCGCGTTCTTGCGAAACGAATACGTTAAGTTGTTTATTCAAGTCGCGCTGATAAAAAAAAAATATTACGATTTTCTCCGTTCTTCTAACTTTGCAACGAAATTTTTCGTATATGGTCTAAGAAAAATGCTAATATATTAAAAATAAAATTACAGGTTTTCAATAGAAGTAAGTGAGACGCCGACATGATCGGTAGGCTAGCACTACTGTCCGTGCTGGCCGTCGCCTTGGTCGCGGGCCAGGCGTACAAGCCCGACTATTACAATGAAGTCACGGCGGACAAGGACTTTCTGCTCAAGCAGAAACGAATCTACGAGATCCTCTACCATCTGACGCAACCCGAGATCAAGGCTGACCTCTACAAGGAGGGTCAGGAATACAAGATCGAGTTGGACGGCTACACCAACAAGGTATCAGCTTATTCGGATATTTAAAGCATTACCAAACTATACGTATTTGTTTTAGTCTAAAAAATACGTTTCCTCTCTATATAGGAAGCAGCCACGGAGTTCCTGCACCGCCTGGAACACGGTTACCTGCACCACGATGCTATCTTCTCGATCTTCTACCCGAAGAACATAGAGGAGACTCGAGCCATCTTCAAGATCCTGTACTACGCCAAGGACTTCGATACCTTCTACAAGACCGCCCTGTTCTGCCGTAACAGGCTCAACCACCAGATGTTTGGCTACGCGTTTTATCTCGCTGTGATTCACAGGCCCGACACCAAGTACATCAAGCTGCCACCTCTTTACGAGATGGCGCCCCACTTCTTTTACAACAACGAGCTCTTCGAGAAGGCTCACCACATCAAGGCCTTCGGCAAACTGGGTGAGTTTGGAAGATTTAATAATAATTGTAGGACAGAAGTGACAAAATATTTTTTCTTCATTCTCAGAACAAAAGCACAGCGCTGGATACGACACCTACATCATCCCCTACAACTACTCCAACTTCTACCTGAACGACGAGTACGACTACGAGCAACGTCTGAACTACTTTACCGAGGACATCGGCCTCAACAACTACTATTTCTTCTTCCGTAACCAGTATCCCTTTTTCCTGACCAGCGATGAAATAGGCGCACCCAAGAACTATAGAGGAGAGGAGTACTTGTACGGACACAAACAGCTCTTCAACCGCTACTACCTCGAGCGTCTCTCCAACGATTTGGGCAAGATCGAGGACTTTGACTGGGACAGACCTTTCTACCCAGGATTCTGGCCGTCCCTGAAATATCCCAACGGACTCCAATTCCCGTCCAGAAACGGTGACAGCTATTTCCCCAAATACAAGTACCACAAGATTCACGTGAGTTGAAGAGCTACTTTACTAAAATTAGATGCATTTTTTTATTGTATAAAGAAATGCTGTTTTACAGGAATGCGAAGAGTACGAGACCAGAATCAGCCAAGCTGTGGACGCAGGTATCATCTTCAGCAAAGATGGCAAGTACGCCAAGATCTACACACCCGAGGGTCTGAACATCCTTGGTAACATGATTGAGGGTAACGCCGACTCGCTCAACGAGCAGTACTACGGCAACATCGACATGCTCATGCGTAACATCCTTGGCTTCAACATTCCCCCATTGACTTCTGAGAAACTGCAACCCAGCGCTCTCGAGCACTACATCACCGGCATCAGAGACCCGGCCTTCTGGAGAATGTACAAGAGGATCTTCCATCACTACTACAAGTGAGCAATGACTAACTAACTTTTGACCAAATAAATCGCCACAACGACCTAACCGTTTTTAATGGCTATCGCAGATACAAGCTGAACCAGAAGCCTTACAAGCCAGAGGAAATCCAGTACCCCGAACTGAAGATCGAGTCCGTGGAGATAGACAAACTGCAGACGTACTTCGACTACTTCGACTCCACGATCAGCAACGGTTTGGCCGTGGAAAGCGAAGCCGAGGCCGAGAAATACTTGATCCAGGTCCGTCAGTACCGTCTGAACCACAAGCCATTCAACGTTAAAATCAACATCAACGCCGAGAAACCGACCAAGGCCGCCATCAGGATCTTCCTCGGACCCAAGTACAACGTCCACATGAAGGAGATTGACTTCAAGGAACACTACAACGAATTTTACGAAATGGAAAACTTCATCTACGACTGTGAGTACAATCCATCTCGATTCAGGACTGTAACGTAATCAACTGCAATACATTACTTTGTTCTTTCATTACAGTGGCTGCCGGAGCAAACAAGATCGAGCGCAACTGCCACGACTTCTTCTTCGTGGACCACGAGCTCGAGCCAAGCGAGGTCTTCTACAAGAAGCTCTCCAAGGCCGTCGAGGGCGCCGAGGAATTAAAATACGAGAAGCGCATCTTAGGCTTCCCAGACCGTCTTCTCCTCCCCAAGGGTAAGCCCGAGGGTATGCCCTTCCAGCTGTTCATCTTCGTTTCCCCCCTACAAGGTGAACCGATGACCTACACTTCGCGCGTCTTCGGAGAATCGCTGATGGACAACAGGGCGGCCGGTTATCCTCTCGACAGACCTATCCTAGAATTCGACTTCCACGGACCCAACTTCTTCTTCAAGGACGTTCTCATCTACCACAAGCAGGAGCATGACCAAAACATCATGTTCTAAGCTAATGTTAGTTTGTAAGATTCGCGTATATATATATATGATCGTCAAGTGTGAGATAAGGAGAGAGAGAGACGAAGTTTATCACAGGCTGATGTTTTTTTTTGTATTGTAAATGACTTGACTCTTTTTTAATAAACAAGTTTTTGTTTTGTTTTCTATTTGTGGCGTCTGATTTTTTTTTTGACCCGATGGCAATACCGTTCATTAAATTTCTCATTAGCTCTATTTCTGCCAGTACAGGTGGCTCATTGTTTCGAAAATTAGGGCGACTAAACGGCGTGACTCGTACTTATTCGAATGAAAATCTAGACGAGCCTAGGTTGATGAGGTCACCTCAATGCAGAGTCCTACGAGCGATAAACTAGAAGCAACAATCGAGAACAACAGGACGACATAACGCGTTCTAGAAATGCATTTCCGTCTTTTCTCTACGTTTCGACATATAGCATCCTGTGCTCTTCAACCACAGCCTTATCCTCTTAACCGTTTACTTCCTGTATAGGAAACAAGTACACAGACCTAAAGTACACAGCTTCGGCGTTGTCTTCGATCGACGATGGAATTTTAATCAATTTTGGACAAGCATACCACTCACGATCTTCACCGGTCATTCGGTTATTGGGCCGACCAACAAGTACGAATTCCACGAGCCTAAATATAGAGACGCGTATATAATGGATCAGCAAACACTCGCCGAGGAGACGAGATTCTAAATCATGCTAATCAGCGCACAACAACTTCTCCTCTAAGAGCTATTTCCATTGTCATACACCTTTTGACTTTTCAATGAGCCATTACTCGAATTACTTTTCACCATTGTCTTGCAGCTCTGATAAGCTCGACAGTGTCTTGCTTACGTCTCGTCAAAATCGTATTTTCAAACTCTCGCGCCGATTTTTCGAAAAAAAGGCGCGAATCGTGAATTTTCGGTTGAAAACCCGAGATAACGAACGACTTTTGAGGGCATGACGCAACGAGTCCGCTCGCAGTTTAATGTATTCGGTATTGTGTTGATGTACTGTTATAAGCTAGACTGTACAGTTAGACATACCAGGAAAGGAGCAGCTTCACAAACATCGAACTCGCGCATATATACACACGGCCTCGCAACTTCTCACCGATATTTCAATGCAAATTTCCGACGTAGCTGCCCGGCTATAATTTATAGTAACATTTCGCGGAAATTTGTCATTTCATCCGCTGCTGCAGCATTACGATAAATCAGTCGGAGCGAAGAGTGCAAAATCGGTAAAACATTCCGCACTGACGATAATACCAACTTGAAAATATTCATAAGGCATGTAAAAACGCGAATTTTCCCAGATGATTGATCACAGTATAAATTTGATTTCTCGAGAATAGAAACTTCAAGAATTACGACACTTATCGGTCATCTCCCTTTCATTCCGATCCTTCACCCAAACATACCGATCTCCAGCACATATACTTTTCCCCCAAATCCTTTCACTGTCATTCTTAAAAAAAGCCTCTATAAAACATAAAAAAAAGTATGGTATCGGTAAAACAAGTCCCGGCAATGAACTCCACAGCTATTTTTTTTTTCTCGGACTCTTGGTCAAGGTCACGAATACGAGTATAGCAGTAGTGCGCGCGGAAAGGTGTATCTATATACGCTGCAGGTTGGAGGAGCGTCGAGTGCGCGCGCGGAAGAATGTGGGCCGTTAGTCGCGAGGAAGCGGGGCTTTAGAGAGGAGCGTATACTGAGCTGTGGCTCAGTTTCAGTTCGACCGCGGGCGCATATCGTCGTTGTTTCATGTGGAGACTGAGCTGGAGAACAACCAGCCGGAGAAAATTGATTGTTGTTGATCGCACGAGCTTCTGGAGCTGCTCGACATGGAGTTTCGGACGTTCGTTGTGAGTAGAGTATACTACTTTTTTTTCTATTGTTTCGACTAAAGTGAGACACACGCTTGTATATATTTATGGGGTTTGTTATTATGAATAGCGATTTATAACTGAATAACCTTGTTGTGAAAAAAGTGAAACCATCCTCGTACGAGTGAAATTCTTGTTATATACGCGGTTGGAGTAGAAATAAATTAATGATGTACTGCTTTACAGTAGAAAGTTTAATTTTAGAAGAAGAAAAAAATTACCGTATAATGAACACCTAGACGATTCGAACCAACTTTCATACACGATCAAGAACATCTTTGCAAAATTCAAATCTCCAGCGTCCGAAAAGACTTTCACGAGCTTCGTACCAATAAATAAACTCTCCGCTTTATAGATTTCCGCTTCCCGATACCTAATGTAACACACCTCTTGCGATTCGGAAAAACAATAAAATATAGCGAACGGAATATATATACGGTACCCGACGTCGGTGACGTCTCTTTTTACGTGTCTTCTCTCTTTTATTCAAGCTCGTTTGGAAAACCGGTTTTTCACCATCGTCTCGTCGTAACTGTAACGCAGAGCCTTACGCGAGAGCGTGCGCAGCCGCACATTTTACCGGCTTTCCTAATGCTAGAATTATCGCGTAGCATTGCAAGTAGGTTAAACGCGAGGTTCGCTTATGATATATACGTTCTTCGCATTTATATTAGGATGTTTTGATATCAGTTGCTTTCGAGGAAGAATTCGTGGGAAAATAGGGAGGATGAGTTCGGAGATTTCGTTCTGATGAATCACGCTAGTATAATCTTTTAATACCGACGATCGGCACGTTTTTAACTCAAGTCCTACTTTTTGTTATGAAAAAAAAAACTGGAAGACCTGTACGTAAGCACGTAAAACTGGTCGTAAACGTCGGTCTGTTTGCTCGACAACAGAATGCGCGTGTGTGTACTGTTATCCGAGGTTTCGTGTAATGTAGAAGTACTTATATATAATAATTGCTCAATGGAATTAAATGTGCAATCCTAACAAAGTGGATTATTAAACGAGAACTACTTACATAAAGCTCCAACGTTAATTATACGTGCAATTTGCATACATGTCTGTAGCGCGTTGCGCAATTTATATATAAATTTTCGTTATTTCAAAATCTCCGAATCATCGACACGCATTTAGTAGAATATACATATATGTGCATCGACGAAATCTTCGAACGATTTATGACGAGCAATTAAATTTGATGCATAGGTATGAATATATAAAAATACTTGCGCGATAAAAAAATGTTAGATAGAGGAAGTCGCGCGTGTGCTACTGCAATCAAGATTATTATGTAAAACGTTACGGAAATCAGAGAAAGTCCTCGCGAGCGCGCAAGAGTCAACCTAATCCCTCGTCATATCCTCATCCAGAGAATAATCCGGAAGTCGGTTATAGCTGGATATTTTCGTAATGTCCTTTTGATCGCGATCGAATAATAAGCCAGCGTCAACGATTCAAAAACATATAACCTTTTTATTATATCCTCGGCTCATATCCGAAAAATAAATATATATATAAATTAAGGGCATCGCTCGCGTTATCGTATAAGTATACATACTCGCAGCCTCGGCGTCTTTCTCTCATTGCCGCGAGAGCTCTCGCGATGGACCAGGTACCGTTACGAAGGCCAAACGTGTGTATACCTGTGTGCGTGAGCGACTCTATATAACGGGGATTGCGTGTATATAAATATATGATGCTACATACTGTGCGACGCACTTCCGAACGGATGAACATTCGCTCGAGAGAGATTACACGTCATTCGGGGCACTGGGTCCTTTTGAATTTCCTTCACAAGAAATTCTTCGAGCTCAAAAAATTTCTGTACCATCTTTCCAGATGATTCTGCTCTGTGCGTCTTGCTACGCCGAGGAGTACAGAGACAAGGAGAAAAATGCCGCCGGTGACAAGAACACTTTACCGGATGAACCACCAGAAGGTTACTACGCGTTTGTCGAGTCGCCGAACGCGGAACCGCCGAAAGTCAGGCCGCCACCGTACCTCGACAGTGACAAGGAATGTCATGGTAATTTTGTACAGCATTGATTTAATTTACAGATAGTATAACAGTAAATAATAATTTTCATTACGCTAAGACACGGGGAAGCAGGGAAAGGGCTTCGTGTCGATACACAACATCTGCGGCGACCTGAACAAAGGCTACATACCTAAGAACCCGATGAAGCAGAGCTTCGGCGGATCATCCTATCCATTGTAAGTGCGCGTATAACGATAAATGGATGTTGCACTTTTAGGTACATTATAGATAAACTAACGATACTTTTAATTTACAGCGAGCTGATAAGAAATCACACCCTCAAGTTCCTGAGCAAGGCTCTACCGATCCTCAAGGCCGATGACTCTCTGCCCAAGGTCGCCAAGGTTCAACCATTCTCGCAGAACTCGTAAGTCAATTTGATGCCACCTTTAGTTTGTTTACGTCAGACACTAAAATGAATAATTTATAAATATTATATGATATATTTCAGGGTCGACACCGATCAAAAGCGCAGCCTCAGAAAGAAGAGGCAGACAACGGACGCCAGCGAGATGAGCCGCAGCGGCAGGAAGTTCTGCGAGAACGGAGGTGGAGTGTGAGTGCAGTATACCTATATATTAATATCGTCCATCGAATAAACATTAAATACCAAATTTTAACAAAATTACAGGGTCTGCATGCTGTACAAAGCTATTCAAGGCGAACCCCTAACCCCAGCAGCAGCCGAACGCAGAGACGAGCCTCCACCCCCAGCCGCCAATCTGGAGTACCGCCAGCGAACACCAACCGTCGGTGCAGCAGGTCCCGAGAAATCCGAGTACACCGGACCCCCGACCCCCTGTCCCGCCAAGGTCGAGTACGCCACTCCCGTATTCGCCAAGAACTACCAGGGCGTCTGGAGATACGTCGTTCAAATCCCGTACGAGGGTTACTTCACGCAGACGATCGAGGTCACGCGCTGCATGTGAGTATATATACATACCGGTTACACTACCGTTATCACCGATCCGCGCACACAAAACGTAAACACGCACCTCTTAATTCCATCAGGCAATCGAGGTGCCACTACCTGGACGGCGGCTGTCTGTCATCTCCGCGCTGGACGAGTCTTCTCGTGGCCGAGATCTTCTACCCGGACACCTTCCTCGAGGAGAGCCAAGGTGGACGACTTCCTGGACCACGTGATCCCGTTGCCGGGTCTCCGCCGCCGGTTCACGATTTCCAGAACTACCAGCAGTATCTGCAGAAACGAGCTGGTGAAAGCGAAGGTCGAAGCAGCGGTGGTGGTGGTATCGGACCTGGTGTCTCTCCGGTGCAGACTGGAGGAGCTGGAAGTACTGCTGGACATCATTGCGATGGTGTTGACGACATGGGCTGCTTCCAGGTTTGTTATTATATATGATTGGATTTCTGAAAGGAGAAATGAATTTTAGTCGTAATATATGCGATAAGATATAGTATTTGTCGTCGTGCAAGTCGATCTGAAAAATTCTCTCTGCGAGCTTTGAGGAGAAAAAAAGTTTGAAATTCAAATCGTTAATTTTCAGGTTCGACTGTACTACGACTGGTTCCTCGTACCTGGTAGCTGCAAGTGCTGGCGTCCAGACTACTTCAACCGCTACGTTCGCCGAAGTAATCCAAACCCGGAATTGTAAATCAGCAGCTCGATGAATATTCCAGTGAAATTTGTTTTTTCAATTGTGCAGTATTTATTATATTATTATTCCGTCTATTGCGACGAGTCACGTTTTTCTTTTTAAAAAAGATGAATTTTTGTTATGAAAGAGAGATTATATTTTGTAAAAAAAACTTATCTCAAGTGAACGGGAGAATTTCGACATTATATAAGGGGGAGTGTCCAAGTTCTTTTGTTTTGACTGATTTGTAGGATCGCATAAGAGAGTTAATGCGAAATTATGTCTTTTTGAATCTGCTCACGAGGCTATACTTATGACTTAAAAAGACGTAATTTCTGTGCAGCAAACAGTGAATAGTTTGTAATTTTAATCAGTTACTTTATTTACTTATATTTAATATTAATTATGTATATTTTATATATTAACGTTTTGTAAATAAACAAAATTGATGAAACGAGGTTTTTTGATTTCGTGCATGAGGAGGTATAAAAAAGTTCGAGCTCGTTAACCTTTGTACTTTTTTTTTTATTTTGCCGTTTTTATAATAAAAACTATTTTTTAACATTGTAAGAAATGCATTTACAATCATCGATATTTCTACGAAACGTTCGATTTACCCTTACCATTAAGTAACAAAAATCATGCTTTCCTTGCCTTAATCCAGGAATATACTTCTTTCACATAACAAAAAGAAAACTTATAAAAAATTAATAACAAAAAGCTTCGTAAATATTTGCTCCTAGAGCTTTGAGTTCCTCGCTCAGCAGCAGTCTTTGCAGCCAGTCAGATGGTAAATCACCAGGCGTTGGATTCTCTGGCACCTGTCCATTCAGTATAGGAATTATTTTGGCCATTGGCATTGTCACCGCGTTCAGATTTACAAAGTTATCACCATTTGAGGTTTCACCATCACTTTTGGCATTCTCATTGAAGTATTCGGATATTCTGTCAATGAGCAAAGCAAATCCACTCCTCAAATTTGTTTGCATCAAATCTTGAACTTCTTGACTTTCCAGAAGATCCAGGGTTTGATCGAGTAGCTTAGCAAGTGGTTTGTCGGATTGATTATTTTTGATAAAGTCATCTGCAATGAGGTAAGAAGAAATATTCTTCACAGGGTCCCTTTTTTCCACAGCCGATACTGTGGATGTTATTGCCCAGTATATGTGCTGGACATCTCTGAGATGCAATTTGTCTCCTAGAGAATAACTAGAAGTGATCTCCTCAACCTTTTCCTGAATTAATAATGACAACTTTTCAACCCCATGTTCCATTAAATATCCACATAATGATAGATACTTCTCTTTCATTCTATCGTCCACTTTCTCTGCACTTTGGGGAGAATTATCACCAATCTTTGAGTCTCTGAGCATAGATCCACCAAGAACATTCAACTGTATTCTCAAAGTAATAACGAGCATTGTATAAGAATAAATTATAGTTGCAGTTCTTGAGATTGCAAGGATTTTCAATCTATTCCAGGCTGAAATCTTATCCGTACTACCATTTCGAAGATCGTTCACTATTTTCTCACAGTCAAGACACTTGGTAGTAGCTGTTCTTAAGTTTTGAGAGAGCATCAACACCGTTTGATCACACGTTCTCTCCGTACTTTCAAAGTGCTGTCTCCTCCTGCTCCTCTCCAGCAGCTCGTTGACTTCTTTTTCCTGCCATTCTCGAAGTTTACTTCGAGCATACCTGGCTAATATGATCAGAGTACCAAAGAATACTCCGCTGAAGAGAAATTTACGTCTGTGGTTGTAAAAAAAATTTCTGACTCGCCTGAACATGGTTCAATTATTCATTCTACAAATTGTAATGAATCAATGTAATTGTAAAATTAAAGGGTACTTCTAGGTCATTTCCATAACGGTTATGTGATTGTTTTCCTCGACTGTTGATCCATTTGCGCTCCCGATAAAACTGCAAAACAAATGAGACTAATCAATAAAATTGAATATGCGTTAATTAAGACATTTCCGTTATCAATTGCAAAATCTTTATTGTCGCCAACTAACCTGAAATTATCCTCACCAGCAATTGCAAAGTTCTCTTGTATTATCGCTGCCGCAGATTATAACCGTAGCCGAAAGATAAAGAGTTCAAACTAACAGAACGAAAAATCATTCACTTCAGAGAGAGAAACATAACCTAAAATAGCGCAAAAGCAGCGCAACCTTGACGCGACAAGCGGCGAGTGCGCTCTGCGCTTTGACCGTAATATATACCTATATAACATCATCGCCATCGCAGTCAATATATATATCATACCTATTATACATACGAGTGTGTCTCCGCGGCCGTATATATTTTTCCGTTACACTGAACCATATGAACATGCAGGCTCTTGTTGCGCCGGTGGCGGAACTTTCTGTTTATGTTTGCTGTTGGACTTCGAAAGCGGATGTCAACCGCATTAGTAAATGGGATAATAAATAGGTAAGTTCTTAGATAATAATGATAAATTGCGTGCGGTTTATTACAAAAAACTTTATTCTAAAGATGTGTGTAACCAATAACTTTTAACGATCTGATCGCACAAAAATCGACGTAATTACGTGACTTGAAAGCAATAACTCGTTTTGTGTATGTCGTATGTACAATTTTTATATTTATATACAGTAGATAAAAATGCTCTGATAGATATATTAATTTACAATTAGTGTGCATCTGGAGATTGCGAGAAGAGTACAATCAGGACCCAAAACTGAAGTAAAGCCTAGATGGAAAAATTATAGATTAAGCTTGATTTATAATATTTTTTTGTTGTGGCAATTGTTACAAACATTATTTACTAACCATGTACAGTATAACGAAAATTCTTGCCAGAGGATACCTTCTCAAAAATACTCCAATTCGCACACCAACAGCATCCAATGATGAGTAAGCTCTCTTTACACGTCTGGCAACTCCAGTATCAAATGGGCTTTCCATTAGAAAACTTGGCAGTAAGGCTTTGGCATCGTCAGTGTCATTTACGCTATTAAATGGCAAATTTTTCCTCCAATTTTGATATTCGTGCTGAAAGTAAAAATAATAACATTTGTTGTAAAATTTTGAGATAATACACTAATTTGAGTTTATAGCAATAAAAATTCACCTCCAATTTTTCAAGTTGCAATCTTAGTGCATTTCTTTCTGTTGTCAAATGTTCCAATTCTTGTTGCTTCAAGACCAAGGTTCTTGTCAAACTTGACAATCTTGATTCAACTTCTGAGTTGGGTGTTGCTGCTGCTGAAAGTTGTGATCTCAGTCTTGAAATTTCAGATTCTTGCTTTTGTAGTTTGGCTTGGAATGCAGATTGTCTGAGACTTAATTCTTCCCTCAATGACCTTACTTCCTATAAGATAATTAAAAAATAATTAGTAACTGTTCCATCATTTTTAAAACACTATTATATTCCAGAAAATTGTCAAAGTACATCACTCCTGAGTTTTGCATCCTCTTCTGCATCTAATCTTCTTCTCCTTTCATTAGCTACAGACTCTCGAGCTTGAATGCTTGCTTCCATTGCCCTTTGCCTCACTTTTTCAGCATTCAAATCGGCATCTATAGATTCTTGACGCGCTAAACGTAGTTTTTCCCGAATTTGCCGATTTTCTTCTCTCAACGTCTCTCTTTCTTGCCTCAATTGATTGAGTTCAACAAGAACACTGGTATCATCTAGTTCAGCTCCGGAGTTATTTCTCAATTCTGCTATGAGTTTGTCTCTTTCCTGTAATGTTCTCAAGGCCCTAGCTCGATGCTGCTCAAGCTCTGATTCAACAGAATTTATTTCAGATCTAGTTTTTTCTAATGTAGAACTAAGATCAGAGATCTCCCTCACAAAACGAGACCTCTCTGAGGTCAATGTACTTATTTTTTCCTGCAGAGATTCGATTTCTTTCAAGTACTCTGTTCTGATTTGCTGTTCTCGATCAGCTTGTTTTATACTTTCTTTAATAGGCAATGTGGAACTTGTATTTTGGGAGTCACCTATTGATAAAGAAAAATATTGAGATCAGAAAATTTAAAGAGCCTATAAATAAATAATATCACTACACTGACCATTTAGATTTGCAAACTGATTTGAGTCATTTGGTTCAATTTTGCTATCATCAACCACTTTGTAAACAATATTAGTTTCATCAGCATGACTATCACTGTACGGCTTGTCTACAGAAATGTCTAATAAGCTTTCCTTTGGATCAGAGTTCAGTACCGCTTTATCAAGCCAAGCAAGAGACTCGGACTGCAAGTTCATTGGTCTCTCTGTATGCGCAGGTGTTGTAGGAGCTGACAGTGCCATTTTATTAACAAAAGGTGGCTTCTTCTCAATGTATGACTTTGAATCCGTGTATCTGCAAATCAATCAACATTATTAACATTGTTTTGGTTGAAAGCATAGCATAACATCAACTTTTCCAAAAAACTTTCTCTTGCTCTTACAACGACAAACTGTTTTATTAAACAAACAATTCCAATTTCTAAGCGATAAGTACAGTACTCACC
The DNA here is from genome assembly GCA_900474305.1 of Cecidostiba fungosa. NCBI lineage: Eukaryota > Metazoa > Arthropoda > Insecta > Hymenoptera > Pteromalidae > Cecidostiba > Cecidostiba fungosa. The sequence goes on from UCOJ01000340.1 coordinate 19,437, forward strand.
TTGCTTCATTTCTCAAAAACTCCTCAACTGTCAAATTAGAATCTGGTGGCAGTGATCTAACCTCTAGTAGATTCGACTCTGTAAAATCCCGTTTGCCATCTTCTTTTTTCAACACAGCAGCAGTGCTTCTGTCGATGTTGTTTAACACTTCCTCGGCCTTACCTGCCAAGCCTGACAGCCAGGCCATGTTGTTGTAGACTGCGGTCAAACGAAAAAATCTGCTCCAAAACCTACGCGAGTTGACGTTGCGACTGATGTATCCTCCTACGCTCTATATAGCTATATATAGCTCGCGCATCAGCTGCGATCAGCTGATTTGAGAAATCGCGATCTGGCAGACTAGACGCCATCTTCGGCCAAGCCGAGCTTTAGAAAGTGCGCATCAGGAATGATGAGTGATTATAGAGATTATGGAATTATTTCTAATAAGCATATAAAGAGTTTATTTGTAAATTATAAAAATTGTTTAGATTTCTCCTTTATTATAATTTCAAAATTAATTAATTCAAATTTATAACACTTTATGAAATACTATTTTGAAATATAAAGCATTTAATACCTTTTACGAAAATAAAGATATATGGTTTACTTTGTTTGTAATGTCGCCACTTTCAAATCACCCGCCGAAAAAACTTGCTTGACAAGTGCTGCCCCCTGAACCTATTTTTACGCGCATGCGCACTAATTAGGATGACAAGCGAGCCGGCGTGAAGTTTGAATTTGTGTTTACGTGCAAAAGTGATCGAGTCATCGTCGAGAATGGCTGAATGGTTTTTAACAAAATTAAATCGCTTCGGCGATTTAAACGAAGTACAACCCCGAGAAGAGATACTGACGGAGTTAAAAATCAAGTTTGCGAGTTTGAACGCCGCCGAGGCTGCGGAAATCACGAGGAATCTCGATCTGAGTCGGTTGTTTTCTCAGCTAACCTCAAATGACAGGTACGTGGTGGAGTGAAAGTATTTTCTGGAATATTCTTTTGTTTAAAAATAGCATTGTTTGACTTGAATCGATTGTTTGCAGAGATTTCGTGGAACAAATATGCGAAGCTCTCAATACTGTGCTCCAGGCCTCTGAGCCAGGGCAGATCTTGTGGCGTTACACTCCTGAAATATATAAACTGCTATCTCACCAGCTACCAGCAGTGAAAATCTTTGCTCTAGATGAAATACACAGGGTTGCATCGAATTCCAGTACCTTGCCTCAGTTATTAACAAAAGTGGATCTGCTAAACCTTGTCACAGATACATTGGCAGATGAAAACCTCAGTGTTGCCAAGCGGGCAATGGATATTTTGAAAAAAATTGGCCAGAATACGGATGGCTTGAAATTGATATATTCAGGTGTCCTATTGAGATCCATAGCAAAATTGCTAGCCACTAATGATATTGTCAAGTTCCGAGTTTATGAAGTTGTTGTTGACATTGCTAAGAACAGCAAAGAATGCCTAGAAGCTTCAGTGAGATCAGGTTTCCTGCAGAGTCTTATTTCCATGCTTGATAGCGATGACATCTTGCTTCAGTTAAATGCATTGGAAACACTGAGAGAGCTTGCCCTGTCTCAAGGGGGTTTAGACTTTTTGGAGCAGCAGGAAGTATTGCAACAATTGTCTCAAAAAATAGCTAAAGCTCACGAGACACCTCTCTCAAATCTGTTGATACCAGGCCTAATGAAATTCTTTGGTAATGTTGCACAATTATGCCCCAATGAAATATTTTCCAGATACCCAGTTGTCATCTCTTCACTCTTTGAAGTCATTGAAAGTGATGATCAAACTATATTGGCAATTGCATTGGATACTCTTGGTCATGTCTCTTCTACAGTGAAAGGAAAGTATGCCCTTCAAGAACTTGGAAACGCAATGCCCTCTGCACTGAAGAAAATAGCAGAAATAATTCAAAAGATGCCTACAGAACTCAGATTGCGTGGATTGAACAGCTTGACTCGCATTTTATACGTTGACAAATCAGAGCAGGATAACAGAATAGTATCCCTCACAAAATCCTGGTTTGATGCTCTGTGTGAAGAGCCTTTAAAATTGATTGTTTCTCTGTGCAAGCAACCATTTGCCGACATAAGACAAGCCAGTCTGGAAGTTTTGGCTGTGGTTGCATCTCAAGAGTGGGGACAGGAGTACATCTCAACCCATCCTGGTCTAGTGGAATTTCTCTTGGATCGAAACGTCGAGTCTTTCAAGGAATGCAAAGAAACCAAATTTGGAATTGTTAAAGCCCTTTCAGAATCGGTACCCAACATATTCGATGCCCAAACCATCCAGAGATTCAAAAAGTTTGTCAGCCAAGGACCATTCTACGTTGATGCCATTACAGAAATTGCTATCGAGGGTGCTTCATAATATTTATTTAAATCTCTAAGAGTACGACTGTTTTCAAGTGAATGTAAGTGTTCCGTAATAAGCCTAAGTTACGTTAAATTTTTATAAAACAAAAACAATTATGCTTTGTAAAACGCATGATGTATTTTCATGTAAATAAAATTACATGCTTCGAATTTTTACCGATCGCCTCGCAAAATTTCATACTCACCCCTCACTCCAGAAAATTAAGATAGGAGGAAAAGAAAATACACTTAATACTATCCGACATACTTTAAATTGTATATATACAAAGACAAATAATTTATTTTACATACTTATACGCTATACATAAAAAATAAAAAACACAGTTAAGGTCTCGCCGACGCTTCGTTTCGGTCGCAATGTCTCGTCCTCGTGGATAAACAACAACCTCTTGCAATTAATTACAGCTTAAGGATAGAAATTACTTTCGCAAGACCTAGACGACGAAAGTAATCCTCCCGGAAAACAACTTGTGCATCACACCTAGCACACTTTTTTTGTTCGTTTCTATTATTGAATACGATTTCGCTTCTTGGGCGACAGGATCTTGAGCATACTGACTACCGGTGCCTCGAAGGAGACCGATATCACGAACGACAGGATGTAGGAGGCTACCACTTGTCCGAAGAACGTGATCAGCTGAAAAGGGAAGACAGGTCGGTTATTTTGGTAACATTGCTTTTTTCTCAAAATTAAGTATATATACCCATGTTTTTTTTTAACTTACCATGCTGTCCTTGCCCAAATGAAGCGGCGAGTCCATGTTCATTGCTGTCAACCTGATGACGATGGGGTGTACCAGATACGCGCAGTAAGTCACTCGACTGAAGGGATACAGTATCGGCGCTGACAGAATGTCGTTCACGTATCCTGAAACGTAACGAATCGATTTTATCATAGCTTCGATAAAAACTGTGTGGATACGGTAAGACGCGTTTTTCCCGCATATCACTTTCACCAAAGTATCTTTCCCGTATTATATATAAGCGATTGATCGAAATCGACGTTAAAACCAGACATGATTCATACCTCCATAGCCGGTGCTACAGGCGACGACGATCCAGGCCAAGCTGATAGCCCAGGCGCTGTGGCTGAGGGAAGAGTAAGCGGCTCCGGTGGCCGGTGAAAGCTCCGTCTCGTAGAGCCCGTACAGCAGACTCAGCAGACATGCCGTCGAGAGGAGCCATCCTATGAAGACAGTTGCCTGCGAAAGATGCCATGCGATTTTGTAATATTTAACTGTGTCGATTTGAAATTTTCTTTTTTATTACGATGGTTTTGGACTTGATTTTTTTTTTCATTTCGCGTCGTAAAAGTTGAGATAAAAATTACGATATTTTGCAGCGTCGAGCTGAAAAATACTTTTCGCTCAAAGTACACTCTTTAATTTCGCAGTAAGAAAATATTACGAGCCTCCCGCAATTGCCTCGGCTGTAATAGCACGCTACGGAGAGCCGCGGCGTATAATATCGCCTCGGATTTCTTGGCCGCCGACTGATGTTAAAGACAGGCAGACTCGGTGGAAAATATAATTTTTTTTTCTCTCTTTCTCTTTAGCCGAAATTTTAAGAGTCGATGTATATCGTGTATAATTGCGTATAGGTTTAATTATGGAAAAATGCCGTGCGAAAAATCATTATTCTAACTTGTGCAATATATAGCGCGCATATTCCTTGAGAGTGAGAGAGGGAGAGCGAAAAGCAGTTGACGTTAATACCAGAGCGTATATATTGCTACCTTTCATTTTGTTTTTCTTCCTGAAACTCCTCGACGAATTGCTGTACTCACTCTGAGCGATAAATATTGTACTAATGCTTTCGAGGATTAAATCTCGATAAGTGATTTCAGTTCAATCGAATTCAATTTACGAAGAAACACCCCATGCGGTACTCACTTTGGACATCTTAATTTTGCAATCAGTCTTGAAGAGATAATAACCGACAGACATGCCAATGAGGTAGGGACCAAGTCTGGTCCAGGGCTTGTCGTAGATTTTATCGAAAAGGGCGAGCGGGTCGTCCGTGTTGGGCATGTGGTTGTTCACGAGTGCGATGTATCCCGTCGTGATCCACGAGCTGACCATCAAGGCGACCAGCGAAAAGGCCGCGATCTTGAAGTGGTTCGTTGCCAGGATCAGGATCACAGCACCCACTATGTAGAACTGCGTGTCGTCGGCTACGTACCAACTCCACAGCATGCACTGTTTGAGAAAAAAAAAACAAGCTTTAAATCCACTATAGAACCATTTCTTTGTAGAACAGAAAAATTACCATCTGATCAACCGGATAGAGCGTGTTAATGTACAGCAGATTCCTCCACCAGTAGTTCTGGCAATTCTCGTGATCGGCAGTGGGCGGTTCGAAGACCGAGTTCGAGTGGAACCACTTCATCGAGATCTCGGTTATTCCCAACACGAACATGTACGGCGCCGTCAACCTGCAGAACCTGTAGCCCAGGAAACCCAAGAACTTCAAGAAACCAGCCACGAATCCTCTGGTACCCTGGGTCAACCTGTTCAGGTCACCCTTGGCGTTGGTCCTGAAGTAGAGGAAACTGACGAGCAGTCCACCCATGAAGAAGAACGTGTCGACGCTGAAGGCGCCGTTCTGAATGGTCTGGAAGAGGAATCGCTTCTCCACGATCTTCCGGTATTCCATGTTGTCCGAGTACTTGAAGACGACAATACAGGTGTGGCCCAGTATGACCCAGGCCATAGAGATGGCTCGCAGACCATGGATCGTGTTGATCGTGTCGCGGCCAACCTCACCCTCGCAGATCACTCGGAAGTTCGCCCGGATCGAGAAGGACAGCAGCAGCTCCTCCCACACGTCTGACAAAGACGTTTAATTTTCATTAGCGGGAATGTGTGAAGACTAAAAACAGAAGAAAGTCGCGAGACATACTTAATTTCTGGAGATCCGGTGTAGGCGGTCGAAGACTTCCCTCGTGATCGTTATTGTTGTTGACTGGTGGCGACGTGGTGACCTGTCCGGGTTCGGCTACTGGAACAGGAATGTAGACTCTACCTTGAGACGCTGTACGGGGGAGGCAAGGATAGGAACAAAAAAACAAAACGAGTCAGCTGCTGCACGCCCGGTCTCGCTATCGTCGAATATTTATACTCTCTGTTAGTCATCAGTATAGAAAAAAAATACATAGTTGCAGAATTCGTGCGCTAAGCATCAACGGCTTTCTTTGTATGTACATAGCATCGGCTGCGGATAGAGTTGAAAGATATAGATGCTGAGCGTGAAATTATTGCTGTTATTACATTATACATCACAGACACTGGGAGAATTGCGTATAGTATAGTAGCGTGTGTAACAGTAAGTAGTGTGTAGTACATAGTCAGAAGATTTTGCCGAGAGATTACAAGTTGCACATATATAAAGTTGTCGGATACTTGTTTGCGTGTGTTCGAAAGCTTGACAGCAGGCGTGAAGGAGCAAAGGTTTTGCTTTTCTTTGAATGGGTATATTAGATAATACTGGAAGGTTGCGCATATACTTATCGATAATACAATAGTTACCGTTGTGGATCTTTGTGTTGCCGTTAGCCAATTGCTCGAGCTTCACGTGCTTCTCCAAGTCGTAGGACATGTTCTGCTTGCGAGCGATACGTTTCGACAGGTAGATGTCGTAGCTCGTACCACCGATCAGTAGGAACAGTACGACTGTGCTAACTCCACTGTACGAGAGAATACGTAGAATTACGATTGCGAAAATAGAGATGAGGATCGTTGAAAAAGGTGTATAGGAACAGGTAACTTACAACAGGATCCAGAAGACCTTGTCGGCGTACATGTCGTAGTAGTCATGCTGGTCGCGGACCTTCTCGATGAAGGAGTACTTGGCGGCGTTATCGCTGGCGGCGAGTTTGGCGATGACAGCTACGTCAGCTGCGCGACAGGAGAACGGCAGGCAGACTCCCAAGTGCAACAGCCTCGTCTGGAAAACGATTTTGAAACAGCTGATAATTTTAATTAACGCCGATGTCTACACCGATAATAATTACTGTAATTACAAATTAAGAATAAAAAAATATTGTGACGAACGCAATTACGCTGTTATTATTTCCATGAAATTCATTGTATTACATAGAAAAGTGTATAGGAATAGGCACGCGAGCAACAATCTGTCTTCGCTGTGTACATATCCACACCAACGTCATAATCCCTCATTACAGCGCGACGCAATACACATTGCACCTACTCTCTTAGACGACGTCACGTAATAATTATCACCCCAGCAGTCTAATCCGTTGCCGGGGAAATAATTCGAGCGAAATTGACGTAATCTTATTGCGAGCTTCTTCTTCTCTTTTTTTTCTGGTTCAATGTCCTAATAATCTCGTCGAAAACGAGCAAACGGCGAATTACTACACGAGTCTCTAGAGAATATACAAGTATATAACCAAAGTTTTAATTACCACAGGTGCAAGGGTTCCGTTGACGGCGATCCTCATCATGAAGAATCCCAGAGGATAAGGTGGCCTGTCATTGGCACCTTCGGGAAGGGCGATAACCGAGGATCCACTGTGTCCGACATTGGCGCGTTTCTTGTGCGGCTCTGCATTGAACTCTTCGGCTTCGCTGATCGATTCCGGCGACGATGGTGACTTGCTACTGGCGGCTTGACCGATGAACTCGCACTCGGTTGCCGAACCCACGAAGTACGAGTTGCCCCAGAAGAAGCCGTTCGTGTAGCGGCCAGAGGCATCGTCGACTGCAAGCAGAGGTAAGATTTTTTTTTTAGTTATTAGTGTAATATGGACATCATTGGTATATTGTGACTAGAATGCAGGTTTCACAATGAACGTAGCTCGACAGTTATTTTTCTGGTTTCATCGAGAATCTCATTCGATCGAGAGATTGTCTTGCACGATTAGGTGTAGCATGGAATTATCTATGATAATGAGAGAAATTTCAGAAAAATGCTGTGTTTAATGCGGATCGCAATAGCGACGGTATTGTGTAAATTTGAAATCGATGCAAATCGAATAATTACATGACTAAGCTCGAGATATTAATTAACTGTTAACGCCTGCAGAGGTACAGTAAGCACTAAAGAGGTCAAACCGCATGTCTCGTGTTTTCCAAGTGTGAATCATCCGTAACTGTCGCGTTAACCTTTTTCTTCTTCTTCTCAAAACTCAGGTGTGGTCCGTCCACGTGAGAAAGCAGCTAATTTTCGGCGGGCATCGATAAATTTCGTGCCCACACGCGTGACTATAATATAATGTCAAAAGAAATTATGGTCGTAAGACGTTGGAATTAGAAATTGCGATCGGTTTGAGGATCGTTCGTCGAGATAAATTACCGTAAAGTCTCGCTACTCATTTGACACGTTTAACGGTTTGTTATACCGGGTTTAATACGCGGTTGATACATTTCTCCGATATGAATATTTGCATATGAAAGCTTGGAAGACGTCGATGGGATATCATTGTGATGCTAAATTGAGATGTCGAAGATGTAGCGCTTTTTTGTGCGGATAACTGTTTTGTGTTAACGGATTGTTCTCAGTCTTTCTATATTCCGATAAAAATCTAGCATACTTATACGTTGAATCGTTTTATTATTTATAGCACCGAAGAAAAAATAAACATCACGGTCAGTTTCAAAATTACCATAAAAGAGCGGTAAGCCGATCTCCCAACCGATTTCTTTTTAGAAAACAACACAATGACCCCGCGCGTTCCACCCACACCTCGCCGAATATTCCTCCACCAAAAACGCGCAAAAGTAGTCGACTTCCCACGCGAACACCTCGATACATATTCACACATACCGATCTCTATAACCGGCAAACTTTCTCCGCCTCCATCGCAAGGCAATCGACGCGTTAGGCGTTAGCTTGTTTTATTCTAATTCGATCCGGTGGTCATAAAGAACCGGAAGTGTCGAGGTGCCATAACCAAAGTGTACATCTTCGCGGCGGCGAAAGTGTTCCGGCTATTATACGGAGAGACGACGGGACGAGCGTCAAGTGGGTCATCAGACTGTTGATGCCGAGAGCTGATGCATCGTCATTCTGTGTAGTCGTGGAATATTTTCGAACTAGGTATATACATTTGCGAACACAATTTTTTAACGTATATTTGTTGTGATTTTATCCTTGACACGCATAATTTTGGAATCGTTCGTAGGTTGAGTATTAGTGTCTTCCTAAGACTGTTTGACGTCGATTCCTTTTAATATTTGTTCCTCGTACACCACCGCAATAGCGTACAGGCGTTCTCCAAAAAAGCCTCTGACTTATAGAATTTTCGTTGACTGCGGTCATACACCGACGACAAAAAGAAACATCCGAGCAGCAATAAATCACTCGTCGTGCGTGAAAATTCGACCCGACTCCGAACAAAAAGCTCTTGACGTAATTGCTCATCGACTTATTTCGCGCATATTTATCTTGTTCGGTAATGTATATACATTGATATTCCTCACTCGGATACGTGGCTTTTCACGTGTGTGCAAAAGTGTATATCCTCGAAACGTTCATTTTCTCCCGGCCGTCACTGCGGTTGACATAACGATCGTCCATTCGGTGTCTCCTCCGACTTTTTCACTACTATGCGAGTGTACAAGTAATGCGTAGGCATCGACTCCTTTGATTTTCGCCATTATCCACTGATGTAACTATATACTGTGCGGAGTAACAATTATCGCCGCCGCTCTCGCGGTTATGTAAAAGAAGTCACGCGTTTATTTCAATTTGCCGCTAGATTTTTATTACAAATAAACTTTTCCCCTTTGATCTCTGCTATATAAATATCCTTCTTATCGCAGCTCGTTTTTCAAACGAGTCTCTAAATAATCTAGGACTACAGTCAAAAAATTACGCTCTCGTTACAAGTCACGCGTCGCACCGAGTGATTGACTCGCGTGTACTGCTGCAATTGAGTGCGGTGGTCTAGAGCGGAAAAGAATCCGAGGTTGTAAATCCGATGGAAAATTCGCTGCTACTCTATGGGTCTATAAACACATTACATGGTATAGTCTAATAAGGAAATCGTGGTTATAACGGTTATAACGTATTTTTATTGATAAGCCAGGATAATTAAAGGTTGCAGTAAAAAGCGACTACTGTCAATATTTTTTCTTTTTTCAAGCGCGAACAAACCACGTCCAGTGTATACTCAAGAAGGACTACTCGGTACCTCGAGAGATGAAGTAAGAACTTTCTATTCGGGAAGCGATCGTTATCTAATCTCTCTCGACTCAATGTAAAGATTCGCATTTTTCCCTCCTCGCATCGTCTGGACACCTCTCCGATTCACCGAGAGTAGTGTGTGTAGGGAGAAAGTATTATGTCAGACGAACGTGTACATATGCATGAGCTGTGCGTTTGGACACTACTGATGCAGGTGTCGGTGCGCGATTCGCGGATTACATTATATATGAGTGAATTGCGTAAAGTGTGTGTGTGGGATTGGAGATTTATGTAATTTATGCTATCTTTTGATTTACTGACTCTCGTTTTCCAGCGGATGGGCTTTTTCTTCGTTATATCCTAAAGTGGAACTTTACGTCGGTTTTAATGATGGATCGATGCTTTTACGAGCTGAGCGATGGATTATTCGCTTTAACGATTACTACAACCATATAATACGACTACTATAAGCAGTTGAAAGGAGCGTACATTTTTCAAAGCTTCCTCATTACCACATCGACACAAAAAAATACACACACAACTGGAACACAAGGAAGAAGTCTCGATTTTCTTCGGAGTAGACACAAAAAAAAGAGATTTATTCAAAATCCTTTCTTCAGGGAGATGCGGAAGAGATAGCGCGCACGTAGTCTCGGGTTAAAAAAAAACGGGAAGATACATATTTACTCGAGTGTACGGCTATTCATACGGCGAGTGAAAGGTTAAATACGTGCTCGGACTAAGCTTCGGCGAAAATGTCATGCTACTTCGGAAATTTATGCCGGAGAGAAATCGTCTTGACAATGGCTTTTCGGCGGTGTACTTTCGATGCTACACGCCGTCGTCAAAGTCAAGTTCAATATCGCGGCTTGTCTCTAATTGTTCTGATATTGGTGTTGAATTCACGCTTGTATAAACGACGAGAAAACGCGACGTTCAAAAAAAACGATCTTATCAAAGCAACGTCTAATTCTTTTTACAACTACTTCCGCAAAAAAGTCATCTCAACAAAGCACGCAGTTAATAAATCCTCTCGACGAAAAAAAATAGAAAATAGACATCCTGCAGGTGAATCTCAGGCGCCGGCGACACTTTGCCGGACGAATCATGACTTTCTTCGGATGGCATATTGCAGTATAAAGTAGGAGCATGAGAGCGGCGACCGGTTTATCTCAACGGGCCGATCGGATTATTGCGTCGACGTCGCGGCGTTACGTTCACTGCCGAGGCTTTTCCCGCCAGTCTGAGTAAGTTCAGGGGCCTCTTGGCTAAGCTCGGTCAGCTCAAGGATTTCTTGGGGTGCTTATATATACATCTATATCGATAACATTGCGATTGAGCAAGTAGTTTTGAATAGACCGGTTGGTTGTGGTTATTTTTTCGGCGATTGAGCTGAGAAATTTTCATTGTTTGATTTGTACATCGAGGTTGTCGACACGTGAATTTTTGTTTTTCTCTTTTTCCTGGTATCGTGTACATCTCCGAATATTATTCACTCGTAGATTAGTTTATTGTCGCAAACCGGTCCGCTTCCTTTTGATCTTGTGTACTATCAAACTCGATTTCCGAATTGCCAGAAAACCAGTTTCCTCTTCGACTATTAAAAAACAATGACTCCTTACAAAACCCATTGCGCGCACATAGACACGTAATAAGCAATACAAACCGAAAGAAAAAGCTCCAGCGACGCGCGACACTTGCGACAAGCGGGTATAATTTCCCCGGCGATACAGTAATCGCGAAACGATCAGCTGCACGAATGGGCCAACGCATCGACCGGAATACCATGAGGGACGCGGCGTATAGCATGATAATAATGCATTTGAAAATTTACGATCGGCGCATAATGATATAGAGAGACATCGCGTCAGTAGCAGCCAGTTGCGCAAAGGGCCGGAATTTTCTCTTTCTTCTTCGTTGTTATTGTTGTTGTTGCCACAGTGCCTGCAAACTATGATTTTATTCAAATTCCAATTCTCTGCATGCGATTCTAGACACGGCCGCGTCGAATAACTGCATATAAACTTTCTTCCTTAAATAACAGAAAAACAAGTCTGGCAGTGTTTTTGTATAGGAAAATTTTTGACGATTTCGCCCACGTCTATCACATGAGCGCTCATAGAGAGACACGCTCGCTGAATCGTAGCGAAGCCATCAGGGAAAGTGATTCGGAAAGAGAAAGGCTCTCTTTTGCATTCCCTTTCGTTTAGCATGATTAAGGCGTTTTAGGTCATTGATTTATGCGCCGGCAGACGAGCTGAAGCGCCAGGCTAATGCCTGGCCTTTGGCTTTTATTAATAACTGGACTCACGTATATTGAGAAAGAGCTTTTACTTTCGTTACTTTTACCTGCGACGTTTCGATGCAGTGTGCTCGATATGAAAGTTCGATCTGGATTGTTTGAGCGATTTTTTTTTCTGAATTATATCTCGATTAGATGTAATCCCGCCTTTTGCAAACGAATAATCGTCTATAGGCGACCCCGAAAACGAAAGCAGCAATATAAATATTTCTCTTCGATTTTGAAACGTCACTCACGTGGCCTTGTGTATGTGTAAAATGTTCGTGCCGACGACAGTCTTCGCATTACATATATACACCTCGTCACCCACACATACAGTGAAAATTGGAGCGTTTATGAAAGGAGACGTTCTTTTTTTTCTTATCTCTGGACTAGCCGGATGCTTCTCGGTTCTTTTTTTTCCGAGAGCTAATGCGGTTCTAGTTTTTTTTTTCTCGGGACTTTCGAAAGTTCCGGCGAAATTCGCCTTTATGTAATATATTCGGGAGATATCATAGTCGCTCTCGGGGATACGGACCAGTTGATGCGGTTTTGCGGATTTTCGGCTCCGTTTCTCCAAAGTTTCACATTGCGCGTGTTGTGATATACTTATTTTAGAGCTAGAAAAATCGAGTTTATTAGTCTGAATATAACGGCCTGAGCGAAAGTGCGATATACAGATTTTACGGCTCGTATATATAGCTACACCGATTGAATATAATATAAAGGAGCAATTCACGTCGGTGATCAGACTTGAAAGTGCGACTTATTCGTAAATAATCATTATACGCCTCGCGGTTGAGTACCTGTGCGCAGCTTATTTAGCGTAATATTTACAATGTGCTATACTATTGCGCCTGAGCATAATATATTTGTAAACGCGCGAAAGCGGTCTGTTATTGAATTTGTTATTAATAACACGGATCGTTGCGCGTATATGAGCTACCGGCCATTTACCGCTGACTAATTGGAGCGTTATGCATACTATGAGCTTCCTTCGGATCTGTTCGCTAGTTATGCGTATGATTCATGCAAATTTCTAGCCGGGATATCATTAATTCCAAGACTATGTGCGTTATTTCTACGAACGTTATTGATCTTGGATATTTCGATAAAATATCCAGGCTGACTGAATCTCTTATGCAGATGTATTATCGCGCGAAATATTTCCCAAGGACTCGAGATGAGACAAAAGTGTCTCTCTCAGAGGCTAAATGACCGACAGCGAAATTCTCGAAAATAACATTGACCCAGATACTAATTGACATCCGAGAATTTTTCCCGCCCGAACAAAGAAGCTCCCTTGGATAACCATAATTTTACCAGCGCCTTGTGTCCATCTTACACTTAATCGTCGATTAAAAACTCGTCCTCCAGGTGATGCATCTCACCTGAGACCTTGAATCTCACGATATTCGTCGAGAGAGATGCACATCGGTTGCCTCACCGTCTCGATGATGCAGGTTTTTCGCCCTCGTCTTGAAATAATAATTCATTGTTATTACACTGCACGTTCGCATTCCGCACTCGTATAGATATATTCCTCTCCGATTTTTATTATCTCTTTACCGCGAGGATCATCAGCGTCGATCGGATGATGGACGCAGCCTCGTAAAACAACAATGTACAGCACTGGATTACCTCTCGACGTTGTTTTTTCTCTTACATATACTCTCGAGGATTTAATTGCTCCGGTACAGAGGCAGAAACGCGAAACTCGACATGCAAATGTCTCTCGGAATTAGCGTGTGTACGTCGACCTGATTTTGTTTCGTGTACACGTGTCTAGACACCGGGTGAGAGTTGACGCTTTACCAGAATGTGAAATTCTTTCTCTTGTAGTTAATCAATATGCGCGTGTGTGTATATTTGAATTTTTCCGAAAGTAAGAGTGTTACGCGAGCGATTAAGATTTTTCTATATCCTGCACAGCGAATTACTCAATCAAACGAGAAATTCATCGATAGGTCATTATACGATTCACGCACGACGTCTCTGTATAATAGTTCAATAAATTAGTCGACATCCATCAAACTCAACTGTATGCAATCCATCAAAATCAATCATCGCTACTTTCTATAATAAATATATAAACTCGTAAATCCACGAGCCATCTCAATTGCAACAATCTTTTCCATTATATACTCGTCTTTCTAAAACTTCCACACACACACATAACGATCTAGATCATACCCATTTTTCGTACCACAGTAGACACATACACCGCACTTTCTTCCCAGACGAAAGCGAGAGTGCAAAAACGTCGCTTTTACCTCTCCCTGCGCAGAAAAAAAATCATAATTCTCAAAGTTGAAGAGAGAAACTCGCTGCGAGCACGTAGCACAGCTGATCGCGCGCATATATTTACTGGTGCATTAGCCTGACATTCCATTGTGAGCGAGAGTCTCTCGGTTACTTATATGCGTGTTCTTCTCACTACTATATATGCTGCTACGCGAGATTTCGCGCGTAAGTTATATATCTATAGTATGACTTTCTCACTCTCGCCGCTGTTTTATTGTCGTACTTTTCGATTGTTGAATGAATATTATTATGTAAAGTGCAGTTGAAAAAATCAAAGTTGCGCCATTCGCTGCTTTATTATCGAACGCTTACGTCAGGTATACACACAGGGTATACGGACTTTGGATAAAAATATAAAAACGTTTAGAACATAATGAAGTTATATAAGGATTCGTTCGTCTCCCCGCGATAACAATCGTCTGCTGCTCACTATACTCGATTAATTAACTCCTTATAGTATACAGATGCAGTAAGCGACCCGCTTACATTTTCCGCCTACGAGAAGAGATCACAATTCACTTTCTATGATGAGCGGATTGGAAAGCGTCTTCTTTTTGCAGCCGAGCTCGACGACTATATTACTATTGTATACTCGGTCATTGAATTGACGATCGTCACTACCCGATTATGTTAATCGCGGAGTGGAGAAATTTCGTTAAAGGTTTCACTGATTATAGGCTGTCGCTTTGAAAAACAATATCACAAGCACTGCAGCAGCGAAATTCCCCATTTAAATTTTCGCGCCACTACAGCAGCAGCAGCAACAGATCGCATAAATTTTCCCGCGGGAGGAATGATGCATAAAAGCCCGCGTAGTCAATTTTCCCTATCGTAAACTGCGTGAAAGTAAAAAGGAATTTCGACAGGCCGCGCGCGCTAGCCTCAAATTAGTTATGTATATATTTTTAAGAGAGTTTAACCATGCGCTTTTTTGTTTTCTCTATTTTAAATTTATGCCCTGGTGATCGACGCCGCCGACGACTTATGTAACAAACAAAGCCGATCTCGGCGAGACTAATACTGTTTTTTTTGCATTAGGTCAGTTGTAATAGAATGAACGATAAAACCGGGGCATAATATATAACGTAATCTGCGCATGTCTCTATGTCTCTTCTTTCTTATGCAATAACAATCGCGATATAATCGCAGGATATCGATACGGATTTTCCCGAGTCGCGCTTTCGGAGACTATTCCAGCCCTATAATGCCGTAACTTTCTAACGCAAGCCGTTCAATTAGCGTCGTCGCCGCGTGCGGAGAAAGCGAACGGGAGCGAGAGAGACAACGAATATAGGTATATTATATGCGGACGTCGGGGCAGAGCGTAATGCTCGATGCATGTAACGCCGTGAAAATATCGAAGACGCTGTTACATCTTGCTGCGCGCGCTTATGACCTGGTTTTGCGCTGGATACGTAGCCGTTCAGGCGCATCATCATTTCTTTTTGTTCGGCTTGAATTGCAGCGTTGAGACTCTTCTTCTTCTTTTGCTTTGTTGTTGATGATATCGCTCGATAGGAGGATTAGGCTGATTTTGCATTATCATAATTATACCGCTCGGGAGTTTGACGCTAATCTTAACTACTTGTCGGTCGGTCGATTTAATTAAGTGTCGTTTATAGCCTCGTTTCAATTTCATTTAATTTATCGTTTCTTATGCTTCGTTGTGCATAAGGTTTTCAATATACAACGTCCTTAATCCGAACCTTGAACGTCTATATGAACACAACTCATCATCATCATTATCAGTAAGGCTAAAAAAATAGGATAAATTTCTTAAAATTCTATAAAAAAAAAATCTTCCGCGTCCGCCCTTCCGTCTTGCACAAGTCATCAGCACGTGCCATATCGACTCTTTTATACATTGCCCAACCGCATCAATCGTCGGCTCGCGATCATCTCTCTATAATATGAAAAATCCGTGTCAAGGTCCCGTGGGTGGGTGCGCCGCAGCGATGTACGAAAAGGAAAAAATTACAACCGGACGAAAGTCAGGATATGCATATGCGCGCGCCTTTCTCTTTTTTTTCTTATATTCTCGGGAAGCAATGATGCGCGAGACGCTAACGAGGAGTCGAGACCTTTGGCAAGTGCGAGAAGATTTTTCGTTTCTTTTAAACGAAGTATATACTAAGTGTGTTAAAGCAAAGATGATAAAAATTTACGGCGAGTAAAGAGAATAAGGTTTCGTTCGGGATAATTTTAGGGTCATTAAAATAAATTTACGAGTCTTGGTATTTTTTCTGCAGATGTTTAAACGTAGCCGTTAGTACCTATTTGTAATGAAAATTTAATCATTGGCGCATTAAGCGCGATGTATTAAATATAGCGGGGAATCCCCTTGTGATGTTTTAATTACGTATCGCGCGGGAATTTCGAAATTTTATTATTTAATTTCACGTTATATTTTGCGTTCTCTAACAATCCTACAAATTTCATTCGCATTCTTTATCAATGAAGAAAAACAATTATGAATTACTATAAAAAGAACGCTCGGTCAATGCCACTTTTAGCAGGGTCTGCTTGCTCGCCGCTGAGAAACGGGTTCCCGGCGAGGATATGCACGTGTACTGCAGTCGATTCTCTTTCTTTTTCATTATGGCCTAAATTTCGCGACGTGTCCGATCGATTTTTCCTCGTATGATGTAATGGAAGTGAGCCCTCGAATCTACCATAAAAATCGTCGTTTCACGGAACCGTCATCTACCGATTGCGCAAGCATTATTTAATTTTTACCAAGATATCGATATTTTTCTATGGATGACGCGATCGAATAGTCAATCGTATATCGCGATATTGATTTCAACCCATTATTGCTTCCACTATTACACCCAATGATGACTCGGCGAGGATGAAAAGTGCATCAGTGTGATGTGATTGACGCTACGATAATTTTTCAATCTCCAACAATAAAGCATCAGGCCTATCAGGCTCTATCCGACACCCCCGACGATTAACCCGTTGCATCAGCAATATATCATTATGTAAGCCCTGTATAAACGTTTAAATATCCACCCACATTGCGCAACAATACGAATATTATAAAATATACTCGTTCCCTCTGCAGTGATGATGATAAATAAATCCTAGTCATCAGTGTCTTTGTAGTTCAAGTGTAGCAAGTGGCTATAGAGTAGAGCCTGGGACACATGAATATCATATACTGCACGTCGCCGCCGCCGCTAAAAAGTGAAACTCGCGCGCGATGAAAGTGCGACACGGCTGCCGGCGGCGATCCCACGGCTGAAGAGCCACACACTATGCGATCGACTCGAGTAAGTAACCGTGGCTGATTTTTTTTCTTTTTCTCTTCATGCCAGGTGATAGAGATGAATTAGTCGCATTATGCGCGCACTGATAAGAATGGGGTCGGTTGCAGGAGAAATCTCTTTTAATAGTGAGTAGATTTACGACACGAGACATTAGTGCATTATGATACTGTGACGATACACGATAAAATTGTTGCTCTTTATATACAAAGATGAAAACGATGCATATTTGTATGCGTAATGATATCACCGAGTAAAGCGTCTCGATTATTATTAGCATATAAAATGTACTTGCGTGTCACGCGAGTTATATAGATCGTAAATTGAGAAAAAATTTTTCTCCAATTTTTACACCCTGAAGAATGCAAGAACCAACGCACGTAATTCCGATGAGGTAATTCAAGCATTCTAAGCACTCCTATACATCGATGCCACAGTCGAGCGGAACCGATAATAGCCAACCCCCATTACGAGCTGTACAAACGCACTTTTCTCTTCGTATAATTATACCCACGTGTGCGCACCGATTTCGTCACGCTTTTTACACCGACGACGTGTAGCAAAACCTCCCTTCTTACATAAACTCTCACGATTCACGGAAATATCGCACTATTCGAAGATAATCGGCGTTTTCCATACGCGAGTATAATCGTCTTTTTTTAGGGGGGAAATCGCGATCGCGCAATTGTGCGCTACTGCTGACCTATGCGGTAACGGATATTACACGACGTGTATGTGTGTATAGTGTAAGAAGACGTAAATTATGGCATGGCTTTACGTAAATCCGTTTGATGGGGGACGCCTGATGGACGTGTACGGTGTTATGGTTTGTTGTGTTGTCGTTGTGTAAGTTGATTTTTCAGCAGTACCGATGGTCGCTACTACTGACGCGCTTTACACACTGCGAGTATAAACAAAAGAACGTAGGCGTTACCGAATGGGGTGGTACACGTAATATGCGACAATTGAAAAGTGTATATGCTAATGAATTTGTTGTAAAAATAATTCATCGTGATAGCTCGTGTTTACAAGGTATAAAACTGGTTTGATATGTTTGATAAATAAGAAGCATTAGCCTTGCCGCGCAGAAAATTAATAACTTCATGCGTTATTGGACAGACAACAGCGTGTAAAGTATGTATAAACTTACAATTACAACACGAATTTTTCAACCACATTAAATATATTCTTAACCTACGCAGGATCAAGACCAGAGAGCTCTACATACCCGCGCCATAACTTTCCGGTTTTCATCGCGAGTAAGTAGCCGGCGGAATGTCGGCTTTTTATATACATTACACATTTTCACCACGCGATTACGTGGCATCACACGCGAGACCCGCACGTTGCGCACTCGCGAAATCCGCAACCTTGAGAAGGGCACACACCAGTGAAGCTATTATTATTTTTCAAAAATGAAAAGTCTGATGTTCACAGCGCATATGACAGGTGACGTTTTCGCACTTTCTATTGGTACAACGATTTTAGCCGCCGTTTCGCAACCGCGCGTCTTTCGAACGTCCAATATTTGACGAAGGAGAAGAGAGAGAGATAACGGCTCGGAGTTTTTTGGGAACGGGATGTATATACCTATATGTATATGGTTGCACTTTCTAAGGATATACACTTTCGAACCGATTTTGACTTTTTCCCTCTCGCGGCTATCCGTCCGTAGTTTATTGTTATACTGCCGATCTCCGCTGAAACTGCAGAATTTGCATACCTTTTTTTCAACGCCTAAATTACGTGAGTGCTTTATACACACTGTATATACTTTCACTCGGCTAAAAACGCTCATCTTGTTTTCTAAATTCGTATATTACGCGCGCGGCGATCGGGATTATCGTTTTCACTTTTATAGAGATGGGACTCAAGACAGATATCTTTTCCTATTATTGTGAAATTGTATATTGTTAGCCCGCATAAGAATGACTTTCCTTCTCGTTTATGCTAGGAACAAAAAAATGTTCAAAGTGACACATTCCTTTTCGCCGATTTCGTGTTTTAGTGTTCCTACTGCGGACTATACAGAAGGTTATAAAATTGTGTATTCAATAAAACCAATATTTCGTATACTTTACGTACAATAATAATTCACTATAAATTAAGCATTGAGCGATAACAATTGACGGTTTGTTAAGCCGAGTTTCACGGCGGTAAATTACTGCATTCGCTCAACAGGGTGGAGAACTTTCTCTGTGCGTCTAATATGTGTGTGATGCTCTCGATTTCGGTGAAAGCACGTAATTAGAAAATAAAAAAAAATATATCAACTCACCCTTGAGTGCCCAAAGTTCCTGTCGTCTCAATCCCTCGATGTACCTGGTAACATCCCTCTCGCACTCCTGGTTAACGGGAAACTTGCCTTCCTGCCAGTTCCTGGCAAGGTTCCTCGCGCTGAAGATATCGAGGGCTTCGGTCAACGTCGTCCAGTTGCTGTTGCTGCTTGTCGAGTGGTCTTCCGGCGTCCTCGAGGGATTCGCGGCTGCGTTGCCGTCCTTGGCCGGTTCGCTCGAGTCTATCGTTGGCACGATGGACTGTAGCCGCACCGATGCCTCGCTGTCGCAAGATATCCTGCCGATCGTCGCTAGCAGAAGCAGCGAGAGACACAATAGCGAACGCATCTTGTCGATGTTTTTTTTTTTCTTCTTTTCTTTCTTCTCTATACTCGAGTGCGCTGGGTTATCGGTTACTTATTGAAGGGGTTGAATTTAGCGATCGGTGCAGGTCTCGTTCACCACGGCATTATCGCGATCGAGATTCGATGTGCTGCCGGGGAGGATCTTCCGGGGTAGGTCGTGTATCAGGTCGACGTGCTTTTTTTCATCGTTCCCACTTCTTCTTCTTCTTTTTTACACTGTGCTACGATCACTAGATTGTTCGTGAGAGTTGGATGATATCTACGAAAAATCGGCGTCACTCGACAGCTCGCTACACCACTGGTTACTTATACCGATCTCGACAGTCATCACTCAAACTTCTTCGGCTGTCTCTCGCACTTTTCTTCTAGACAGAGCCGCTATTTCTTCCTCGTTCCAAAGACACCCGATATACCTTTCTCCGAGAGCGATCGTTACGGGGGCCAAACTCACGGCTTCTATGTATATAATACTTGCGCAACCTCCGATTCCAGGGAATCTTAACGATCGGAGTCAAAGGTATGTACTGCGATGCCGCAGTGGTACTGCGACGACTGCTCTTCGAGAAGTGATTTCGACCGCGTGCGACGTGGGTCCCCACAGACTCGAGTCGCTATACCGCCACCGACTCCGCTATAGGAAGATAGTAGGGGAAAAAAGGAGTGCGCGCGCGCGAGCACCGGTGAAAACACTAAAAACGTATGGGTATACGGTGGGCCTTTCTCTCTTTCTCTCTCTCTCTCTCTCTTGCTCCGACGGCTGGACTTTTTTGACTCTGTGCGAGCGGAGTCACGTTCTCGATGGTGAAAGACGATGTGCAGTGGGTCTTCCGAAGTTCTGGTGGGAAGCGATTGGGTTTTGGTGGTGGAGGGTGGATTTGAATTTTTTAGCGAGTGTGTAAATAATAAATTGTGTTTAATATGCAAATCGAAACACAAGACGTGCTAAAAGCAACGTTTTATTAACTCAATTCTTGCATCAACCTGAAACATGTAGCAAAAAAAAAAGAACGATGCCTCACTTGCATCTATTAATAACCAATCGTCGTTCATAAAAAGAAGCACTGTAGTCCAGTTCAAGGCGTACCTGCTCTTAACCTTTAAACAACTCTCGAGCCGATCATCATGTTTCGTTTTTCAGCTAGCACGGTCGTTAGAATCCTCTTTTTTACGAGCCTCTCAAACGATTTCCAAACGCTCGTCTTCGCGACCTTCGGTCTCTCGAGGATACTCCAAACACACCTGGAGATATGCTAGTGTGATGACAGCCGATGATGGGAAGCGAAAAATGCGACATGTCATTGGTTCGATCCCGACGGTTTTATGGCTGGCTCAACCTTGGCTCTTTGTTCGCGGTATATTCGCTCTTTAAAAGGCGCGATGTCTCCTCGAAAAGAAATGAGAAATGTATATCGATCGGAGGCGCTTATGGTAAGACCACCATGTATACATTAATTTCTTTCCGAACGATCGCCGGCTAAAAAAAAAGTTCTCGATATCGTCGCAGGATCTACCGACGTCAACCACATCACTTTCACTCACATATCCCCATTCCGCTGCGTGAGCCTATAGATCAATTTCTAATCGAGTAGCAGCTCACGATCGCTTATAATTCAATTAGCAGTGGTTTAAGCGGGTGTCGCCATATCGTTTATTGTTGTCCAACTTGCGCGAACCTCACGTAGGCAAATAAAAGGCACGCAACAAGTCAAACACACTACGTCAAGAGAGATAGAGAAAATTGCATTCCTTATATATCCCACTTTGTTTATCGTGGCGAAGCTGGTCTCGACCCAAATTCTGGAATGATCAGAACCGCAGAGATTGTGTGGATTCATCCGAGATGATTTTTTGCGATATAGACTCGCGTACGGTTTTTGATTTACTGTCGGAGGATCGACAGGGTTCACTGAATCCTGTACTATGCGATTATCATATCCGAACCGTTATCTTTTCTATACTGGATCAACAAACTCTTTACGATCTAGTGTATTAAATAAGTCTTACAACTATGCTCGAATCCTCGCATAATATCTTCAATTCTCAGTTATAGTAATGACACATAGAGTCAGTTACATTTGTTAAGCAATACATTGCATATAATATACACCGGGAGGTTACAGCACATTAAAGTGTCCGGAAATTTTTCCTCCACTCGCCATACTGACACCTGCTCATTTCAAACCAACTACCACTTCCTCGTTCTCAGCTCCAGTCACACCCAAATTTTCGATCTACCCGAATTTCACATACCAAACCGCAAAACGCTCACTTTACAAGTACATTACGTGCTTCTCTCTTGGTCGCAATCGGAGAAAACAATTATTCGTCTCTATATAATGTGTATACAGACGCGCAGGGAAAGCCTCTCTATCCAAACAATGACCGCGACGGTTACATAAAGACACTGCAGGCGCATAATACAAACCGCCAGAGCGTTATCTATTAAAATGATGCAACGTATAGCACACAGAGAGTATAGCGAAAGAAGGTTTCCAGGTTAATCGAGAAAGCCGCCGCCAATCCGATCCTACACACACACACACACACGCGCGAGTGGAAGACGCCTTTGTGACTTTAACACACATACGTATATGTAGAGTTACGTCAGTTACATAAGACACACACATACGTACAGCATTCGTTAGAATCCTTTTGCATAATATTTTAATCGGCCAACGTGATTCATTACGTTCTCGCTTTCGTCGTCTGCCCCTTGAGCGCGCGCGCGTTTTCCGGGATAGCTCCTTTCTCTGCATCAGCGGCGACTATATATATATATACCTATATACACACTCCTGCAAGTCATCGCACGCGATTCTAGTTACGTGCAGCGCGAAAATCGACTCCTTTTCCTTGGGGTTCCGGTGTGCAGTGTGTATATCTATATAGCGAAAAGACGGGAATATCCTGTTTTATTTCTGCGACGTTTCTTTTGTAGATGCTTGAAATGAGAGATTTTGCAATTTGGATTTTTGGGGGCGTTATCTCGCGCTGGTTCTCTAATTGTATTTCGTTTTCGCCGTATTAGGGGGAGAGAAATGTGCGTATGGTTTATGTAATGCGGATGACTATGACGCGTGTATTATTGAATTTCTACGATTTCGCCGAGTCACGGTTTAAGTGCATTATTTTTCTATATCGGCGTTGTGCTGAGAGGAAAAAACATCTGCGTATGGCTGACTTCGTTATCGTCCGTTTTATATAAAAATGCTTTCCTTTGTGGAGATAACGAGAGCCTGGGAATTACATCAGTGCGCAACAAAGTGCAGTAACCTGTTATTATGCACATTATGTAAAGATTCTTCGCACCGATAGGTGCTAGATGTATAACTGTAACAAATTGTTTGATAATTTCTTTGCCGCTTTCTAATAATGCTTATTATTGATTTGTGGAATAATCGAAAGCGATGCGAGTTTTCAGAAATATTCCGTGTATATACATGCGCGACAACTGTCTTCGAAGAATCTATAGAAAGTCCTGGATACATGGAGAGCCTTCTAGAACGTATACATTGTTCTCCTGTTGTAATGTCATAGCGGAGAATAAAGTATACACAATCACACGTCGCAAATAGTCGACTTATGTCCACTATAAGCTTTTA
Source organism: Cecidostiba fungosa (assembly GCA_900474305.1). Taxonomy (NCBI): domain Eukaryota; kingdom Metazoa; phylum Arthropoda; class Insecta; order Hymenoptera; family Pteromalidae; genus Cecidostiba; species Cecidostiba fungosa. The sequence continues at coordinate 43,044 of UCOJ01000340.1, forward strand.
GCCGCGTAATGCCTGACATTAATAGTTTACCAAGAGCCATACCGTAACACGTCTCGTTCAATGTGAAATCACAGAGAGTGCTCGGATCGAACGCAAAAAAAGCCCTATAATCAAACTCCACTTATTGTGTATATACCTTCACGAAAAAGATCATTCAATTACCCCAAAGGTCATCGCATCCGAAGCCAATGTCTTACGCAAATTCGAGGGAACCGAAGGAAAAGCTCATGTGTGTGTGGACTCGATATCAAGCGCAATAAAACTCTCTGATATGCGTATATATGCATACAATAACATTCGAATCCTTGACAGATACGTCCGCTATGTAATAAGCGGGTGGCGTCAGTTGTCGCTTTATAAGCACGCGACGACTACTCGGCCGTATTTTCTGCGTATATACACGCGTTTCGAAACTCGGCTATATACGTCGTGCGCGATATCGGTGAAATTTCGACTGCCGATGTCGAGGCCTGTGTTTAGGCGCATGCGAAATTCGAGTATTCTTGCACTTATTTTTCGTTGGGAAATATATCGTTTGATGTTATTGATTATACCCATACTGTATTCTACATGATGATGGAGTACACTTTTTATTTAGGAGCGATTATATAGAGATTTGGCTTTTACGATGGTACCTATATTAGTATGTTGCGAAAAAAAAACTTTTCTTCAAGGTCAATGACTTCTTCTTTCGACTGTGTGTACAATCGAGCTACTATTATAGTAGCTTTTGAAATAATTGAAAATAATTATAACGCGATCGAAATGGAGAAACCTTGGCATCTTTCAACAGACGCTCTGATATAAAAAATTAATTCTAAATTGATTTCCCTCGTTTATAGCTGCTCAATAGAAAAATTTCGTCGAACACAGGCGCATCGATCTCGTAGTAAATGTCTTTATATAGTAGATATACGCAGCTCCAACATGGCATTTCCCGCATAACTACTACACCGCACGCAGACAGACGGCTATATTATTGGATACTCAGTCGTGCTGAAATTCGTTTTCTCGCGGTTCGTACAGTACCTCGGTTTTATCCTCGTGACTACTGCATCCAGTGCGATGTAATTGTTTCTGGAAACGTCGTGTATTAGCGGCGGCGGCGGCAAGTTTCAATTTCACTGCAGAACTGACGAGAAGAGAGAGAGAGAAATTGCCTTCGCCAATTTCGACACTCTTTAATACGCCACCTCTTTCACTTAGCGTTGTATATAATATACAGTATAGAACACGGATTTTAAGCATCTGCGCAATCGAAATAGGATGGAGTTTTTTGGGAGAGAAAACTAGAGCTGTAAACACGCGAAATTCAACCTATACACGCTCGAACTTTCTCTGTTATTGTTGTTGTTTGGATGCCGTTGTGGTCATTTTTTTTCTGCAGCGTCATTGCCGCTTGCACAAAAAAATATAGATACAAGAGTCTGTAGCGAGCTGTATAGTTATTACGGATTTATAAGACTGTCAGGAGTAGATATTAAAACTAACTTACGCGTTAGATCATTTCGACTTAATTAACGGCTAGATAAAACTGTAACAGATGCCCTGGAGGTGACAACGTCCGTGTGTTCCTTGCAAATTAGCGCATTTCATCGGCAAATTTTCTTATATCCTCGAGTAACTCGCTCTCGCCGGAGATTTACATCCACTTGATTACTCCATAAATATTCATATCGGCGCGCGCGTTTCACATGCGTAAAGGATTACGCGTTTAATTGAGCTCTCTCGGAGAATCCTAATCTAAAATCAGCGAAATTATAAAACCATCGTTTTATGTAGAGTTCGTATTATACGTAGAGCGAAATGATAACCCGATCTTAAAATAGCTCTATCTGATTTTACGTAGTTGGCAAAAATAATTTAACACTTAGCTTCCTTGTATACGGGCTCATCTTGATTTTCATAATCTCGCGCAGCTCGTGCAGATTCTCGAGGTCAGAGATTTGCTTATTTTTTCATAAGTTTTAGAATATTCACTTGGAGAGCTTGATTATAAATTTTAGAGAAGCTTGAATATTCAGCAAACGACACTGTACCGGTTTATTAATCACCCGAGAAACTCATCTTCACCGACAAATTTTTGGTTGTAGATTCGTCCAGCGGCTTAATACCTCTTTATCAAGCCATCCAATCGATTATCTGATTGCCATTGATAATTAGCATTTTCCCTTCAAACACTCAAATTACCAACTATAAACGTAGTCTTAAACTGACCCGTGACCCACACGGTTTTGCTACATCCCGTGACACGAGCAGCATAACGTCCTGATCAAGGTAAGCGAATCCAGCTCTGGAGTTTGAGTTTTAATTGGCGGCGAGTTACCCAATATCGTCAAGGTCGAGCGGATGCCGTTTGAGAATTTCGGCTGCTCCTTTCAAAATGATTCAGCAGTATATATTATGAGAGCAACGGATGTAATAGTCGATCCCAGACGATCGAGAAATCGGATTGCGATAGACGGATGGGTGGAGAGCGATCGGGAGTTTTATGGACGCGGAAAGGTTTGTTTTATAGTTATAGGTAGAAGGTTTATGACGGAAGTTCGTCAGCAGGTGGCGTTGTATCGACGTGCGTAGTCGCGTTATCGGGTGCTGATAGGCGCGAATGCAATAAGTATATCGATAATTCAACCGATTATCGGTTTTCAATGACATATAGCTGCAAAATTCTGTTGTTCTTTAAGATTTCGCAAAAGCAAAAGCCTTCATTTTAATATTTAGTGAATTCATACCGATTTTTTTCTTGCAATTCAGCTTCTGTACAAAATATTATTTAAATAGCATTTTTACGATAAAAATCACTCAGTCGCAGCATTATCCTTGTAATCCTGTCGACTCCTCGACCTCGTATCGGTATTACAGCGTTTCTGCATATCCTTTTCATTTATAAATTGATTTCATCACACTACATAAAACAAAAGAACTACCATCGTTAATCCAACCTAAACTATACCCACGATATAATAAATAATTCAAAAGGGTCACATCGATCGATTCCAGTAAATTGGCAAAAAACTAGTACACACGGTGCTCTTGACATAATAATGCCCATTCTTCGATATAAAACAAGCCCGATGAACTGAATCTTTATCGATCTCTTGGCAAACAATAGAAAATCCTCGTATAGGATAACAATCCGACTCCTGCAAAAAAAAAAAAAAGAAATAGGTAAACTCCATGAGTAGACGATGCTAATCCCAGTCGATTAATTAAACAGAATAATCTCAAGCTCTTTAAGGCTCGCGAGAGCGAAATGAATCTTCCGCGATAATAATCTGCGAGCGCGAAGAACCTGTCATCAGAGCGCCTGGAAATCGTTGCGATTCTCCTCGCTTTTCTCTTCCCTTGTCGTATAATGGATTGTGTAGTTGTTGGATGCAAAACTTTCATTGTCACGAGTCTGAATCGTAATAATCTCGAGGATGTGAAAGGGAAAAAGTGGTATTGTAAGTAGCGAATGCGGCTTCGTGTCATATGCTTCTTCTGTTGCTTCAGCTGGAGGTTTGTTTGGATAAGTGAACAATTGGAGATAAGAATTTTTCTGTGAGATAAGAGTGAGAGTTTTTTTGCTGAAAAAATTATTGAGAATTTTTGAACGCTTATAATTCAGTTCATATAAGAATTGTTTTCCTCAGTCGTAGATCACCATAGATTTGTGATCAAACAGGTGTGTCATTAGCACGTAAACACTATATAGGGGCTAAGGTCAACCTCGCGATGTTTATCACGTCAGAAAATATTGTCACGAGATCTTATGAAAATACCGATATAAATTCGTAACTGCTGAGTCAGATGTGCGTTTTATTTATAAATTTATAAACTATAATCATAGTATACTTAATTAAGTTGAAATGTTCAGAGCTACTGGCAAAACGAATGTAATCGAGCGTTTCTTTTATTACTGCAATTAATTTCAAGCCTGAATAAGCATGCAACGTTAACAAGGAGTAAAAGTGTTGCACTTGAGCCGTTTTACCGTAATTTCGAGTTTCACACGAATGCACGATAATCAACCTGTCTGATAAGCCTAATCAGATAAGGCGGGATGAGTTACTCGATATCACTTTTTAATCAATCACCCGTCCATTTAAATTTTAAAACACGACATTTGACACTACGAGGAACATTTCAAATCTCGACCCACATCTCAGCATACCCGATTTTCCTCAATATTCAAAAAGAAGAAACAAGGCCAGGCACTCGGCTGCCTCAAGGGGTGAAAGACCAGCGTGTCGCGAATCGCGAGGTCAACGAACACAGGGCCACAATCGAGTGACAGGATCGCACCGATATATAAAGGTCAAGAACGGTGTCGTGCATGCGTTTGACACCGATTTTCCTTTTTGAAACTGAAAGGTTATACTCACTACGCGAGACTTTAAATTCGACGATTTGTCAGGCTGATTTATTGGTGTGGAAATCAGGACGAGAGAGAGAGAGATACGAGTATGAGCAACCCCTTTTTTGAAAAATCTGTGTTGCATCATTCCGTTACTGCGCGAACTATTGTGTTGTTTGGTTTATTTCAGGAAGCTGTAAATATGCTCACTTTTTATCCTCATAAATCATTGTTATATCTCCTCGACCTTACATGCTGGCCCAAATAACAATAGTCCATTGAAATTATACAATATTTCTGTGGTTCACCAGAGCGTCCTTCGCATTAATTGCCAATTTTCTGAATTTTACGTTCTTTCTTTTCTCTCCAAAGTATTAAATATATTCTCAATTATTAAAAACGAGTAGGAAGAGCGTCGTTCGATCTTCATTCCATCGGAATCTCTCGCTCATCGCGGAAGCTTCGAGTCACCAGCACTGATTCCGCTACTTATTTCCCAAAACTTTCTCCGATGCTTCGCTGCGCTGCAAACGTAAAATCATCGCTTCTTATTACGTGTGAATTTGGTGAAAAAAGAGCACCACTGCAGCGTAATGTTCATATGGATAACAGTTACGTGTGCCTATATACACGGTCAGCACTTCAACAATCGCGAGTTACGCGACTAATTTCCTTTTCGTCTAATTCCTATATATATATTTCCCTTTTGATTAATTCATTAGTTGGACTTTTTACGGGACTTTTGCATGACTGTACAACTTGCGATTGTTATGCGCTAATAAGTCCGCGACCGTATATGCAATTTATACATATTATGTAAATAACAAGGAAAAGGGAAACGTGTAATTTTCTGCGATGCAAAACTTGATTTTCACTCGAATTTTTATTTTTAGCACTGACGAAGCAAAACCACGCTGCATCAAAAAAAAAACAGGATAATTAACGAAATCTACCGCATCGTTAAACGAGGGATGATGAGCTTGAAAAATAAGAAGCATCACCAACGTGTATATACAAAACCAATAACAATTTTTCTCCCGCAAACGTTAGTCACTTTGCCATCATCAGTCAGGAACAACATCTTCACCGCAAAAGATCAAAGTCACCGGCGTCGATTCTCTTTCTTATCATAACGCCTCTATACAGTGTTTTAAAGTTACGCGGCGCGAATTTTCGAGCTTTCACATCGTCGTAGTTAAGCGCATCCGCGTGAGATAAGCCTCGATCTCGATAAAGCGCCGCTGCTGCCGCTCTCTGATGTTGCTCTATACATATACCGGCTAGAAAGTCCTGTAATTTATGAGTCGCTGTATTTACGCTGTTCTCGTGAAGTGTGTAGTCGTATGAAGTTCTATAGAGCTGAATCACGATTGTTCTGCTACTCTGGTTTGAAATATCGCTTGCACAGACGCTTTTCTCCTTTTTTTCGTTATTAACGACGACTTTTGATATTTACAGTATATTAGAAGATATAGATACACATCGTGTGGTGATTAAGCTACTGTAACTATAATATACGAGCTTCTTCGAAGCCAAAATTTCGCTTTATAAATTGGCTATACAATGCGGTTACGTTCGATTTCTTCGGCTGCTTTAAGCTACGAATACCGGCGTTACGGATCGGGCAATTAGAACTTAATCGGGGCTAATTGACTGTCCGGAATCGCGCAAAGAACAAGAGAGAGAAACCGGTTCGCCGGTATGTAGATACACTTCCGTGTGCACGTGCATAAGTGAGTAAACAAATATACTCGAGAGGAGAAAATGTTTTATATAAATTATAACGAAAGTTGGTGTGCATCTTAATTGTTGCTGAATTATTTTAATTGAAAAATTTGATGGATGCGCGATAAAACACGTGCGATTTATTACAACATATTATATACTGGTGTGATGGGGAACATGAATGCGAGAAATTATAATTAAACCATTACTCTTGTACTAGACAGCAACAAAATCTGCAGAGATTTTATACCTATATATACAAGAATTAGACAACATAATATCTTGCGATGTCATAATTCAACGCGTACTGAGATATATTTTCAAAGTACAGCCTTACTACAATTACTTAATATAATGATGACTTTACGCAATTGTTACATGAAATGTTCATCAAGGAAGTCGCAGGAAGAGAAATCGAATTATTAAATCATCAAAGATACATGCTGCAGCATAGTGCTAGAATGCTCATAAAGACCAGATCGCGTACTGATTCAGTCGTAAAAGTGACATTTCTACTTAATTATACTTCGTTTTCCTTTACCATTACTATACCTTTAATCAGCTGTCTAATAATTACCGAGAAGTATATACGATATACCTTAATTATTCTCGAGTAACAAATCTTTCTCGGAGAAAAAAAGGATCAGGAATCCCCGATAAATTAAAAGATTGATCGACCCCACCCTCTCCATTTTCTCAATTAACCGGTCATTGTGCGACGTTTGAAGAATCGACGAAATTGCACAACGTTCATTATTCGTTGAGTAAGATATCGCGCGCCACGTTACGTTCGCGCGTGTAATATAATTGCGGTCGTAATCCGCCGCGATGTTATGAGGAAGAAAACCGCACGCAGCAAAGCGACACAATTCGTCTGATGTGATTGATAATAAATCTCGTTTAGCCGCGAGAGGCTATATAGTAATCTAGAGGAATGTCGGTTATTTGTAAGGTTTATGGGATGTTTGGGAAAAATGCATGACGAGTTTACGAGTTAGAATTTTGAGCGTATTTTTGGTGAAATGAATTTTGAAACGCGAGAGAGTTTCTTGTTGTGGCGGGAATCTTGCATGCGTCACGTTTGAAAAGTATCATTTTCATACTTGACACAATTTTCGTCTAAGAAATCATCCTCCAAAGGTCGCTTTCGCTCGAATTTCGTGTTTGCGCGTAATTAAATGTAAAAAAAGGACTACAAACGGTGTAAAGATGCTGACGAAATTGACACAACAACGTTACCGGTTTTCGACAAACACACGCGTGAAATATGATTGAAAATGTACTTATTATTATATAGCATTCACGCAAATGTAATTTTACCCGCTGTTAATTATCCTCGACCATTATTATATACCCGCTAGAAGAAAAAAATGACACGCGTTTGTCGCCAAAACAGTTTTTTCTCTTCAGTCAGACGTGTAGCTTATAGAAACACGCGGCAGTCGTGCTTTTCTAATTAGCAGAGCTGAGCAACGTTCGTTCGTTCGTTATAATACGTTACGCGAAAAAAATTCTGCAACTGGGTTTAAACCCAGACGTTTTTTTCTTTCATTCTGGACGTACACGACTTTTTTACGATTTTCCTGTTTGCCCAACAAACTTTATACAGTTTAGTCAACTGATGTATATAACATTATTTATGCATACGAGTGTATTAGCTCGAAAAGATAAGTTTTTTAATTTACGAGTTTGAAACAAGCGTTGCGTAAACGCCACACATCGTGTCCCTCATAAAAATCGAAAACTAACTGCTTTTTCCTATATATAATAAATCTAAAGAAAACTACAGTACCATCACTAAAATCATATAAGGAGCTATCCGTCATAAATGCGTATTCGCAGACACCATCAACTCCGTAATAATCTCGTATAGCGATGATTTCATCGGGTGCTAAAGTGCAGTTCACTCACGTATTTACATCTTTCCTCCGGTTCTGCAGATACATTACTTACGTCATTTGGATCCATTGCCGGTAATGACGAGCGCTGACTTTCTCGCTTTCTACAGGAAACCACGGAGACACACGTGCTTTTTTCTTATTTTTGCGTTGCTTTATATTTTAAGAAATTTCAATGCGTTTACCGCGTATGAAAAAATTTTACGTATAGTGTGAGTAGATATAGCTGAAGTAGGTATGGCAGTGGTCTATACTGTCAGAGCGCACGACGTGCCGAATGTTGTTATACAACGTGAGAATTCCAATGATGCTCAGCATATTCGCTATTTTAAACTATATCTATATACTCAAACTCCAAACGTAGATTCTAAGATTTATACAAGCCTGGTTGTATTGTATGATACAATAACAATTAGGTATTTTCATCACAGACATGCTATATATATCAATAGGAAATTGCGTCTCACCGTACTCGGCACTTATCTACATATACAGATTACAGAGATCTTCGACCTTTACTTAGCGCAAGCTTTATATCAGCACTATCATTCTAATAGAATAATTTACGTCGATATAAAACGCCTATATGCTATACACAAAACTGTATTAGAAAAAAACACACATAGCATCAGATTTATCTCAACGCTGAATCAGCCAGCGAAGCATATATATATAGTTACGCGCATGAGAATACATAATTCGTCATTTTCCGTATATATCTATCTCGTTCCAATAAAGTTGGCTATATACATGCATTATCGGTTCGCTGACCGATTTTCCCTCCTTTGTTACGTATGCGCGTACGAGTCTAAACAGTTTTTTGTTTTCATTTTGCTGCACTGCTCGTTTCCCTAAAAAATGTACTTGCTCGTATACGCTACATGCAAAACAGTGTGTACCATTTATAAATCAAGCCTATTATAGCTTTTTTTTTTTTTGAGGTAAAAATACGAGCCATTTTTCCTTTGTTTCGACCGCAATCACGAATTCGCCTGGACAAGGCACTTCCTTCTGTGTTATGTATATATATACGAACTGATAAAACTCTGCGTGCGCCAGACCCGATAAGAATGCAAACGCCCGTATTTGAATTCCGCAGACTTGGTAAAACAGACTATACCGCTTTGAGCTTTTTTTTTAATGAGTAAGTAATCAATGCTGATTAAGAAAATTGAAAAATAACGGTTTTTAAGTAGTAACAGACGTACAATTACACCCTCATTAGAATCGAAGTGTTATAATGTAAGACTAATCGGTTTCAATGAGGAAAACGATTGCTCGGGTGCCTAATAACGATGATTACACTTTAAAAATTACGATAATCATTCAAATTCGCCAAAATAGCAAAACTACTATATTTCGCGATAACGCGAATTCAAATTTGCCGCGAAACCCAACCTCACCGCGCATGTCTGCGAGATGAATAAACTCTCCCCCCTCCACTTTCACTGCTCCGAAAACATGTGAGCTCGGTACAGTAATACAGTTTGCGCAGTGAGCATAGTAGTGCAGGAGCAGCTCTCCCCGCGCTCCGTAAACCCGTGACTCACGTGACTATACCTATATATCCCAGCGCGAGAAAGAGAGTGAATGTCCGGAATGAGAGCAGCAGCGAATAGGTTCGTTCCTCACATATATACCATATACAATACATACAATATACGCAAACTATAGTTGTTTATAACTAATTCCACTGCGTCCTCTTTTCTAGAGCAAAAAAGTACACCTAAAAAAAAAGACCTCTGCGAGAGCCTCCGGATGCAGCGTCGTAATCGCCGAGGCGGCACGTGTTTTTTTCGCCCGGAGCGGCTGCTGCATGCTCAAGGTGGGTATATTAGGTACTTACGCTCGCCGACACACATTCTCTTTTTCACTCGTCGTCGCTCGCACAGTAGAAAGTCTTCGAGTTCTCAAGTTTCCAATGTGTACACCTATATACTCTCTGCGCGTTACGTGTTATACACCTGTGTGTACTCTATATACTCACTCTCTTATCTGTTTTGCAGACTGATAAAGCCCGGCTATACCGGAGGAAACATCAAACATGAGTGCTGCAGGGAAGAACGAGTGGAAGTACTTGTTCAACGAGACCAAGATCGACTGCGAGGATGAGGGCAGTGCGCTCCAGGAGATCAGTAAGCAACACCAGGAGGGGCAGGATGAGGAGGGACTCAGCAGCTGTGTTATCAGCATCGAGGGAATGACTTGTATGTCCTGTGTCAACAGTATCACGGAGATGCTGTCCAATAAGAATGGGGTCGAGAAGGTCTATGTCAGCTTGGAGACACACGAGGGAACTGTTTCCTATGATCCTAAGCTGATAACTCCCCAGGAGATTGCGGACACTGTAGAGGATATGGGCTTCGGAGCTGCTGTTAAGAAAGTAAACAACGACGTTTTGATCAACAATGTAGACTCTGTGGCGGTCACGATAAAGGACAGCTCGCCTGCCAAGGTTTCCAAGAAGTCATCCCCACCTAAGGAATGCATAGAGAGGTGTTTCCTTCATGTAGATGGTATCACCTGCAATGCCTGTGTCACTGCCATAGAAAAACATTGTAAGAAGTTGGTAGGTGTGAAGAATGTTTTGATATCATTCATAAGCGGGAAGGCTGAAATTGATTATGACAGCAATGAAATTCGACCCGCTGACATAGCAGCCAGCATAACAGACCTGGGCTTTCCTGCGCTGCTGATTAATGAGAAAGGCTCGCAGATAAAAGAGGTGGAAATGCATATCACGGGGATGACTTGTTCTTCCTGTGTCAGCAAGATAGAGAAGACTGTCAAACAGCTGCCTGGAGTGCAGTCTGCTATGGTGTCTCTGGTAACGCAGAGGGGCAAGATCAACTACGATCCCAGTAAAATCAGTGTTGATGAGATCACGGGCTGTGTCAGGAAGATAGGCTTTGGAGTGTCAACAAAAAGAAATGAAGCGGAAAATAGGCAGTATTTGGATCACAGATTGCAGATACAAAAGTGGAGAACCTCCTTTTTGGTCTCGCTTGCATTTGGAGCCCCCAGTATGATAGCAATGGCATATTTCATGATAACTATGTCTTACATGGAGAAAGAAGAAGACATGTGTTGCGTACTTCCTGGTTTATCTTTAGAGAATTTAATTTCGTTTATACTGTCTACACCAGTGCAGATCTTTGGAGGCTGGCACTTTCATCTCCAAGCTTACAAAGCAGTCAAACATGGGACAACAAACATGGACGTGCTTATCTCAATGACTACAACAATATCCTATGTTTATTCTGTGCTCGTTCTTGTCACAGCAATGATAATGGAAGAAACCACCAGTCCCAAAACGTTTTTCGATACTCCACCAATGCTTTTGGTTTTTGTAAGCTTGGGAAGGTGGCTTGAACATATTGCCAAAGGTAAAACTTCCGAAGCTCTTTCAAAGCTGTTGTCTCTTCAAGCAGCAGATGCTGTAATAGTAACTCTAGGTCCAGATAATGAGATTTTAACTGAAAGACTGGTAAAGATTGATTTGGTGCAACCAGGAGACATTCTGAAAGTTAATCAAGGAAACAAAATCCCAGTTGATGGTCAAGTATTTATAGGTCACTCATCCTGCGATGAGAGTTTGATTACTGGAGAAAGTATGCCAGTGCCGAAAAAAGAAGGTTCCATTGTTATTGGTGGTTCTATTAATTTAAGTGGGCCTCTGTATATTAAAGCAACTCACACAGGAGAGAAAACTACCTTAGCACAAATAGTGCGTTTGGTCGAAGAAGCACAAATGAGTAAAGCTCCAATTCAGCATATAGCTGATAAAATAGCTGGATTTTTTGTTCCTTTTGTAATTACTGTATCTGCTTTAACGTTGATTGCTTGGGTAATCATAGGTTACATCAATATTGACTATTTAATGTTAATGGGTGATGATCATATGCATCATTCCAACAGAAACAGAGATGAAGTAATTTTTCAGAATGCATTTAGAAGTGCGCTGTCAGTCTTAGCAATTGCTTGCCCGTGCGCACTGGGTCTTGCCACACCAATTGCTGTCATGGTAGGCACAGGAGTTGGTGCAATTAATGGTATTCTGATAAAGAGTTCAGATTCGCTGGAGAATGCTCACAAAATCAATTGTGTAGTTTTTGACAAGACAGGAACTATCACAAAGGGTTTTCCGACTGTTACTAATATAGGATTATTTACCAGTAATGGTGCATTTAATATAGGAAAAATATTAGTGATTATCGGCATAGCAGAACTTAACAGCGAACATCCTATTGCATCTGCAATAGTTCACTATGTAAGAGAAGTCATTGAAACTGAACTGAGTGGGCGTTGCACTAACTATCTGTCAGTTCCAGGCTGTGGTATGAAATGCAAGATTTCCTTCATTTCAGATACTCTGAAGAGCGTTGCAAAGTCTACAAAGATCACCAGCTTTGTTAATAACTTACAAAATAATGTAAAAGACCCACTAGAGCTGAACGATGTGCTGATTGATTTTTCTCAAGTGTCATCTGAGCAAGAAATTGTTAACTCAGAGCAGGAGTCACAGTTGAATACGATAAATACCGATACTAGTGAGGTCTATGAAGTTTGCATAGGAAATAGAGAATGGATGAAGAGAAATGGAATCACTATACCTCAAGATGTAGAAGACACCATGAGAAAAGAGGAGGACATGGGAAGAACAGTAGTTTTAGCTGTCATCGACGGAGAATTATCCGCTATAATTAGTGTATCCGATGCCATTAAACCAGAAGCCCATCTTGCTATTTACACCCTTAAAAAAATGGGATTCGAAGTCATACTCTTAACAGGTGATAACAGACTAACTGCTAACACAATAGCTCAACAAGTCGGTATAGAGCAAGTTTTCGCCGAAGTATTGCCGTCTCACAAAGTAGAGAAGATCCAGCAGTTGCAGAAACAGGGAAAGAAGGTAGCCATGGTCGGCGACGGCGTCAACGATAGTCCTGCTTTAGCTCAATCAAACGTCGGTATAGCCATAGCTGCTGGAACAGATGTAGCGATCGAAGCGGCAGACATAGTTTTAATGAGAAATGATTTACTGGACGTCATTGCTTGCATTGATCTTTCAAGAGAAACGGTCCGGCGCATAAGATTGAATTTTTTGTACGCCAGTTTGTATAATATTTTAGGTTTACCCATAGCTGCTGGAGTATTTACTCCGTTAGGTTTAAGATTGCAACCGTGGATGGCAACTGCGGCCATGGCACTTAGCTCGGTGTCGATAGTAGGAAGTTCTCTGCTCTTGAAACTGTACAAAAAACCTACGCGAGAACGACTGGAGAATCAAGAATACAAGAGAATAGCAAGATTTGCGAAGAGAAACATGCAAATGATCGATAATCCGACGAAAGCGTCCATCAATGGATCCTCACTGAGTTTGTCAAAAATAAGATATAGCAATTTAAGTAACCATTGACTGACTGAAAGAAAAAGAAAGATGTATATATAAGCAAATTTAACGAATCCAAAACCATAAAGACAATGCAAAAGAAATCAAGAAATCAGATATGATGACTGTACAAAGGACCTGCCAATATTTATGATGGATGAAGATGAAGACAAATTAGCTGAATATTCTATATGTACTGTAAAAACCAAGTTTTCCAAGCCAAGTTTAATATTTTTTCAAGAATGTCTTGTTCTTATTATTTTTTTGTTATGTTTGAATGTTAAAATACTTTTTCTATGTGTAAATTGCTAAAGCATTTGAATAAGATATACTTAGTTATAAGACAACTATATGGCTGTACATTTTTCATAATAGTAGGTGTATCTATTGTTAAATCTGTAATATTCTGTAATATATACTATTGTTAAAAATGCAAAATGTGAGAAAAACATTTATGACGGATAAAACAGTGAGAAGTGGATGAAATTTTTGTTTCTGTAATACGTTTTGTTATATTAATAATAAATTGTAAAATTTATTTTTATGTAGCGCTTATTTTATTCAATCCTTTATATTGAACAGAATATCTACTAAGTAATCTAAGCATTTTTATTCTTACATTTGAACTTCCCACGTATTATTGTGGTGGCGCGCGTGTTCCTTTTAACGCATGCGCAGAACAGTTTGCAAATGGCATACACACACTAAACATGAGGTTTTGTTGAAAAAGTAAACAAGTATTTGTTAACGATAAAATGGCTTTTGTAATTGATACTTGCGGTCAGAGTGATCTTGAGAATAGGGACCGACTTCTGGAAAGTGACGACGATGATGTGGAAATCGAAGATATCGGTAAATAACTATTATTTTACATACATCAGGTTCTCCCTATTTGAGGTTATACAGCATGTTGATTAAAAGCATTCCACTTCCAAACTATTTACAATTTTACAAGAAAAAACATAGTATTAAAAGCAAATTAATATTTTTTAGGGATTGACCCAACAAAAATCGTAAAGCGGAAAGATAATACCAAAACGAAGAAACGAAAAGTCGACCCTAACGACATTGATCTGTCACAATTTGAACGTGATATGGGATGGAAACCTTCAGTACACAAGAAGACTCCACTAGATAAAGCAGTAAAAGTTATATCGAACCAAATAGCACCTGTTAGCAACATTATCAAGAAGGCTGTCGTCAAGCCAGGCTTTGAACGTCTGAAGAAAGTTCCAGGTTATGACGTAAATGACAAAAAATTGAAAGAAAGGAGAAAGAGAGAACGAGAAAAGACAAAGGGCAAGAAGTGGTTCAATCTTCCAGCTCCAGAAATGACAGAGGAAGTCAAGCATGACCTTGAGGTCATCCAGATGAGATCTGTATTAGATCCCAAACACTTCTACAAGAAGAACGACATGAAGGCACTACCGAAATACTTCCACATTGGTAAAGTGGTTGATACACCATTAGATTTCTACAATGGACGTCTGACCAAGAAGGAACGCAAGCGTACAATTGTGGACGAACTCATGGCAGATGCACAGTTTGCCAAATACAACAAACGAAAGTACAAGGAGATTATCGATGAGAAGCGCAAGCAACAGTACAAAGCACACAAACATGCAAAGAAGCTGAAAAAGAAGGGAAAGAATAAGTGATTGTGAGGAGTGTTGTAATTATAAGGTGAATATAATTATTTTGTAAATGTATAAATAATTAAGTAACAAAAGACGTTTGTTTATTAAAAGTTTGTAAGTACAAAAATGAAGAAGTATTCTCAATGCAAACCACCTGTGATATCAATTGAAGCCCCATTGATGTAGGAGCTCTTTACTGAGGCCAAAAACAGAATCAACTCTGCCACTTCGATTGGTTTTCCCATGCGTCCCAATGGGATTCTCTCAACAAACATTTGTTTTACTTTGTCAGGAACGGTGTCGGTCATGGGTGTTTCTATGAAGCCAGGCAGCACTGCGTTCACTCGAATGCCAAATCTAAAATGAAGTATTATTCCTCATTACTCCAATTTTTTTCAAATACTCTTATACATAGGCATGAGAAATATCTCCTACTGTCCAAACTCCATTGCTGCAGTTTTCGTGAAAGCCTCAACACCTGCCTTGGATGCAGCATAGTTGCTTTGGCCGATATTTCCCGTTTTCCCGATGATCGACGCGACGTTGATCACCGAACCACCCTCCGCTATTCCGGAGCCTATCATTGCCTTGGCAGCGTATTGCGTTATGAGAAACGTTCCTTTGAGATTGACATTAAGTACAGCGTCGAAATCCTCTTCGCTCAGTTTCAAGAGGAAGTTGTCCCTGGTGATACCAGCTGAGTTGATCACGATGGTTGGCGGTACCAAGAAGTGCTTTTTCGCGTGGGTAAAGGCATTCTCAATGCTCTCTGCGCTCTTCACGTCGATTTCCACCGGCACGTGCTCCGATCCTAAATATCCGTTATAATTTTCTATCATATTGGTATTTAAAATATATTATATTCATGCTTTCAGCAAGTAGTTGCAGACGAGTTTAATCAGACAAAATCTCCATTTATTCTACAGATAAAGCCTTGAGACCATTCGAAATCAGACACGCCGCTCCAGATCGATAAATCTTACATAAGAATCATCGCACAACAGCCAAAATCATCTCATGCAAAAGCTTCACCCCCCAATTCTCCTACAATAGTTAGTTCATCGAAGCATCTAAAGGTTAGGTGTATGAGAGAGCATCACTGCAACAACGTTCGAACAACGTATATCCAAAAAAATCATCCTCTGCACACGCACACAGCATCAGCCTGGGCATTGCAGATCAGAGTAGATGTCATGACGTAGCGTCGTTACCTTCGAGCGTGGCGGCCGTGTCCTCGGCGGCCTTGACATTTTGATCCGCGGCTATGACCTTGGCTCCTTCCCGCGCGAACAGGCTGCAGACCGCCCTGCCGATGCCGCTGCCCGCGCCT
This sequence comes from Cecidostiba fungosa, assembly GCA_900474305.1. Taxonomy (NCBI): domain Eukaryota; kingdom Metazoa; phylum Arthropoda; class Insecta; order Hymenoptera; family Pteromalidae; genus Cecidostiba; species Cecidostiba fungosa. The sequence goes on from UCOJ01000340.1 coordinate 59,368, forward strand.
GCGGAAATCAAGATCAGAGAGAGAGAGAGAGAGAGCCGCGCGCAGCAGTGCAACCCCCCCGTACACGGTAAATACGTCAATCGCTAGCTACACAGCCTCCTCCTCTCGCTATTCTATCTCTGTGTACGTGCTACCACCCCTTGAGTGGCTGCACGTGCACCGCGCTTTTTTTTGCCTCTTTTTTTTTTGTACTAGAGGTGCAGCAGCTGCTATTGTGTATATTTTGAATTTAATGCTTACCCGTTACGATAGCGAGTTTTCCAGCGAGGAGACCCGGCGTCATGATGTTTGCGATAATATAGCGCTTGTATATACTGGCTCTACTTGGCGACTGCGATGGTGCGCTTCGATCGCCTCTGTTGCCGGCGATAATGCTGTGTGTATGTGTGAGATGATAGCGAACTGGATGTATATTATCCGGCTGGGAAAGGTGGCGTTTTTGTAGCTACGGGTCTGGGGATTTTTACGGAGACGCGCTTTTTTCGAGTACTTATATTTTTAGATGTTGAAGCTTGAGGATCTGCTAAGTGCGCGGAGAGAATTTTTGTGGAGCGAACGATTCGCAACGTATGCTTTAAGACGTTGTCTGGCCATCGCGTCTGTTACTACTGACAGTAACGTTATTTTTTTTTATTCTATAGGGGAAAGTGGGGCATAACTGTATTTTAAATGGGAGACGAACGGAATGAAAAGACAATTTTTTTACGTGTGCCTGATATAATTCGATTTTTGAGAATAAAAAAAATGTATAATAAGGGTGAAAATGTCGAATTATTATATTAATAAGTCGACGAATGAAGATGAATATTCAAATTACAAAACTGTATACAGTCATCCTCACGTTTTGCAGTTATTCCTGCTGCAGCTTTTACTTCCTTACACTTACTAGTATACACAGAAAAAAACGCGCTATACTTTTATGTATTCCGAAAAACGCAAAAGCGTCAGAGAGCTCATAAAAATTGAATTCCCGCACAACAGCGTCAAGCTGTTAAACAATTAAGCTCTCTCTCTCGGTGTGGCGTCACACAATCACTTAATACAAGTTCATCAACCATCCAAGAAAAAGCATCATAATCAACCACCCCGTGTATGTACCCACGTCACGCCTCGCCCTCCCCATCAATTAGTTCCATCGAAACCCATCCACTCATTTTTCACTTTCTCTCTGCGCTGCTGTTCCATCAGAGAGTACTAAAACAATATCTCTCCTCTTTTTCAGTGTCGCGTAATTAATGAAATTTCGCGCGCATAATCCTATATCCTTTGAAAATCCCGATGTATATTATATATTCTAAAAATAAAAGTATAGCCCGACACAACTCTCCTCAAGGAATCCACTCACGCTCGCGGTGGCCGATTGGCATGTAAACAGCGACTCTCCCTCTCGCACTCGCGGATTATTCAAATTAAACGTTGCGGCTGAAACATAATAATTTCTCGCACATATACGCACATCACGCGTGTAGTGCGTATATATCAGCTGCACTAGCTCGTGACGCAATACGCCGTAGCGAAGGCAACGCTATAGCTAATATTCTTCGCATCGGAAAAAAAGAGCCGCAGTGATCGGACGTGGCCGCAATCGATCATTTCGAATTGAAGAGTAAGTGAGAGAGAGAAGACTCGATCGCGTAGGTATATAACACTTTTATGCTGTAAGGAACAGAACAGGGGCAAGAACAGACACAGCCGGTGTGTTTGTGTGTGTGTGCGCGATGACGCAACGGCTCTTCGGTCAGGGGAGGGAAAAATGTATACATGTATATAGCACATATATATATGCGCGGCCTCGACACTCAAAAAATCATTGTCGAGGCCGGCTTCCTTATAGGATCTACCTGATGCGCAATTATAACCACTCGATGGGGGTGGATATGACGATGTACATACCCCCACGTAGAGCGTGTTATAATTATCATCGTTTGTGTTTATTACACCAATATCCGCATCGATCCGTATAAAACTTATAATATACGCGCGTAACTTTTTTTTCTATAGCATAGTAACCTTGAACATCAGCCTCTGCAGCTCTCGCATCAAGAAGAGCGAAAAAACCTATAATGTATAAATACATATCCCTCCCCGCTGCTGATGCTTATACACCGTGTGTGACGACATATCGGAAAACTAGACGATGTCTTGCACTTATATTACATACAGACAACAACAACAACAACAGAGAAAAGGCGTCCCTGACGATTCGAAAACAAGAATGACTCGCGCTCTCTATATATAAGGTCCGCGCACCCTTCAGCCGCCGCGACGACGGCAATTAGACACGATCCTCCCCGCGTCGCCCGGGCAACGCTTGCTATGTATCATCTGATGTGCTGCTGCTGCTGCTGATGCTATATACACTCTCCCGTTCCTATATAGGTATATATACCTATACATAAGCTACTGCGCGTATGACGTCAGAAGTCCCGGCCGCCGGCGCCGCGTGCGTACGCTGCTGACGTCAGAGAGGGACTCCGCCGGAGCGCCGGTGCAGCGGAAGTGCGCGCAGCCAGCTGCCACCGCCGGCCGGGAAAAGCCACCGCCGACGCTATATGCGAAGCCGGTTTCGAGTATACTTATTTATATAACGTCTATATAGCCTCACTTGCCGGGGATATACTTGTGTGTATATATATATGACGATTCGAGGACGACGAGAGGGATGATGATTGTTGCTATACTCTTTCTCTCTGGAGAGAGGGGATGAGAAGATGAGGGTATTTTTGGACGACGCTCAGCTTTTTCGGGACGAGCTGCGATTCTGAATGGAGTGGCCTGGGATCATCCTTTTTTCTTCGAGTTGAATGAGAGGCTGGGTTTTCAGGGAAGGAAGAGTCTCTTTATATGAGCTGGGTAATAGCAAACTGGTCCATTGTTGCAACTTGCGTGGACCGTGAAAGTTCATATCGCTCGTTGTGTTTATCAAGATCTCGTGTATTGTTCAAGTAATGATCAATACTCTACTTGCAGGTCTTATGTATATTAGGCATTCGAGTCGGATGATAAATTTAAATTTACCGCCAATTTACGTGTAACTACGCTGATCGTTTTGCAACAATATGTCGCAGGGACTTTTCGGAGCAATGTGCTGTTTACATCTAAAATGAGATGGAACATCGCTCTCTTGGATGTAAAAGCATTGATGATCGATTATTTGTCGTGCATAGGTCTTTAATTATCTATCCATTTCTTCTTTATTTTAAAAACGCAGTAAGTACACCGCATCAAGATACTTATGTATTATTCTTTTATATTACGACATGATGCGAATGCCTTGCAATGCAATTGGATGTGAAGTGCGAAATTCGATTATAAATCGCCGTCTCTAATCAATTACTTATGTCTCATCCTTTTTCCAAAGGCGTCCGTCCGGTAAAATCACCGCAATTTCCTTGAAAAAAAAAACATATAAACTGAGTATTGATCGATCCAATATCAATATCAACAATTCCAGCATCTCTGAAAATAAAACAGCTCAGCAACACTCCCCTAACCTCAAAAATATATAGGTACTCCCTTTCGCCCCTCCAGCCGGGGAACGGTGCGCGCGCTACTACGGTCGTTCCGTACTGCGTGTATACACAGCAGAGCAGTAGCTCACGACGTCGACGACGACACAACCTGCACGACTGCGGCCGCGGCGGCGCGACCTTGCTCTTCAACGTTTTCCTCCCCCCATACCACCGCATACGTATCTACGCTCGTCGGCGCGCGTGTGCGGCGGCAGCTACTCAGCTCAAGCTAGTGGTCGAGACGCGAGCGAGAGAGCCGCAGAGTCGAGAGAGAGTTGATCGCGAGCGGAGCTTGGACGATTTGCTCGATATACATATAGGTATATAGTCTCTCTCTATCTCTGAAGTAGATAGAGTCGTATACCGCACGCCAGTATATCGAGAGGAGTCGCTGCTTAGCTGCTGCAGAGAGGAGAGAACACACGGTGTGCGGTTTTGGCTTTTGCTGAGTATACGCTTTCGGAACGGCACACTGCGGACGAAAAAGAGAGAGAGAGAGAGAGGCCCACTACGGCTATTATCCTATATATAAGCTATACACCTACAGCAGCGCGCGACTCGTCTTCTCTGTCTCTCTTCCGCGCGGCTGTAAAGTAGTCCAGTGCGCCGCGTCCCGAGACATCAGAGCGAGAGAAAGAGGATACATATATAGATATATAGAGAGCCATCGCAGCGGGGCCACACGCACCGCAGCCGCGTACACTCTCGTGCCTGTCTCCGTGTGAGTGTGTGTGCTCTCTTGTACAGCGAGCTGTACGTGAGAAACCCGAGAAGACAAAAAACAGCAGCAGCAGGGACAAAGGAGGCAGCGACCCGACCGTCGAGACAACGAGAGCAGCTCGCAGTATTAGTGTCAGTATCATCAGCAGGTTAGCAGCGACTACTTGAGCCAGCAACCCCAGGGGAAATCGTCGTCGGGCCACGGCATGCCGCGCAGGATCACGACGGCAGCGTTGTCGTCCCCCTCGCATCAGCAGCAACAGCAGACAGAGGAAGCAGCGGTTGTGCAGCAGCAGCCGGAGCAAGGCCAGTCGTCGTCCGAGGCCGCGCACTGTCATCGTCGGCAGGCGGTGGTGTTGCTCGCCGGAGCGAGGTGGAGAGCTGCGGCCGCCGAACTGAGGAGCTGAGCACGCTCGGGCCGCGTCGCCGCCGCGGAAGACGCCGCCACCAACAGGGACGTCGTCGGGCACCAGGATGCTGCTCTACCTAGCCAAGGCACCATGGCCGTGATCGGCGAATCCAGGTGGGCTCTCTTTTTTTACCGACTCCGAAATGGCCTTTAAATAGCTAACCTATTCGCGATGTATTTCCCTCGGTGGTATTGATTTGTGTAGAGTAAAAGTCAATTCTTGTGTGGAAAAATTGAAAATTTCTTACATTCGGCACGCAGCTTTGCAGTTTGGGCAGGCTGAGCTGACCTTGCGAAGCGGTGTTCTTGTTATTTGGCATTCGCAGAGCATACCGCCAGCCTCAAGGCTCTGGATAGCTTGTAGCTTCCAGTGCGGGCTCTTTTAGCTTGTGAAAAAAAAATGTACTTTACTGCTTGATGCACAATAAATCTTTGATAACCTACTTTAATGGAAGTAATTTGTTTGACAGAACAGGGAAACTATGCAAAATGTAAACTCTCGTGCTCTCTTTTTACGCTTGAGTCTGTGTGGTGTTTGATTTTCATGAGAAGTTCAATACATTCAATACTGATTGCGTTGTTTGTAAAACAGGTACTATTCACTCATCCCAACGAAAGAAATCGGTGAACATCTAGTTCGTCGCAGCAAAGGTAGAACTGAATCACCTTGTGGTCGTCGACACAGAAGAAGAAGGGTTCGCATGACCCTTGAGGGCACAATGTGTTCCCGAGGGGTAGACCAGGTTGACCTCAGCGACTCTGAGGATGTCTACCTGGATACTACAGATCCTGTGAGGTATTGAGACTACATTATAACAAAGCCCAGTTATTAACTGTTCTTCCAAATAAGTAACTCGTGACTCATTGCTGCATGATTGTATTTAAATACATGGTGGACTGACGTCCCAAGTATATTAACATTTGACCTAGTATCACAAACATTTTCACAAGTAGTTGTATTTACATAATTTATATTGTTTTAAGTGAATCTAATGATAATGTTGAATGTGGCAGGTATGAGCTGCGCAACATCCAGAGTGTGATCCACGTGACCCGGCAGAACATTGATGCGCTGAACAACCGATTTGCTGGCTTCCAGGACCCGCCCTCGATCTACCTAACCGAGTACCAAGAGCTCACCTCGAAACTCCACGAGTTCGAAACCAAGGAGCAGAAACTTATAGAGATCCTGAACTCGATGATAGAGGTCTCCTCTTCCTCGGCACCCAACAGTAGCAGCAGCAACGACATCGTCACCAATGCCTCCAACAACTCTGATCTTCGCTCCAGCGCTAGCAGCATCTACACATTGTCCCGTGGCACGTATTCCCGACAGGTGGCTCCTCGCACGCCCCTCAAGTCCCTGCTACGCGCCCATCTGCCCAATCAGCAGCGCACCAGCGTCCAGGTGCGCGAGGGCCTCTCGCTACGCGACGCCCTGGCCAAGGCCATGAAGCTACGGAACCTAACCACCGAGATGTGTGTCGTCTACATCGTGGCGAGCAACGACGCAAAGTATCCCATACCTTGGGACACGGACATCTCCTCCCTCGAGTGCGACGAGATATCCGTCGAAATCCTCGACAAATTCCCCATAACCACCTCGATTTCGCACAACTTTGTGCGCAAAACATTCTTCTCGCTGGCCTTCTGCGAGTGCTGCCACAAGCTGCTCTTCCAGGGCTTCTACTGTCGCACCTGCAACTACCGCTTCCATCAGCGTTGCGCCAACGGCGTACCCGCTCTCTGCCATCAGGTGCGCATGCAAGATGCCTACTACCAGGCCCTGTTAGCCCACAATCCTGAGAGGACTGCGGGCATACTGCAACTGCCCTCGGGCTACGGCATCTCGCCTTCTCTGGCTACCACCTCTAGACCCCGGCCTCCTAGGACCCTTGCTCAGCAAGACCGCTCAAGCTCGGCGCCCAACGTCTGTTTCAACACGGTCAAGCCAGGCGGCCCTGGCGAGCCGATCAACCTCGACGAGTACACGCGTTCACAGAGCCTCAGCAGAACAGCAGGCACGACGCAATCACCCGTTTCGCCGGGTAGCAGCCCAACCAAACACAGCCAGTCAACGCAAGCCAGTCCAACGAACACGCTGAGACCAAAGCGGCCCAGGGCTCGCTCTGCCGACGAGAGCTCCAAGAACTTGCTCGCACCGAGAGAGTCCATCGAGGACTGGGAGATACCTGCCGATGAGATACTCGTTGGACAAAGGATTGGTTCCGGATCTTTTGGAACTGTATATAAGGCACATTGGCACGGGCCCGTTGCGGTTAAAACGTTGAAAGTGAAGATCCCCACGTCCGCTCAATTGCAGGCTTTCAAGAACGAGGTAGCGGTGCTACGCAAGACACGTCACGTTAACATTCTGCTCTTTATGGGCTGCGTGAGCAAGCCACAGCTAGCCATCGTAACTCAGTGGTGCGAGGGTTCGTCGCTCTACAAGCATCTCCACGTCTTTGAGTCGAAGTTCCAGTTGTTGACTCTTATCGAGATCGGTAGACAGACGGCTCAGGGTATGGACTATCTGCACGCGAAGAATATAATTCATAGAGATTTGAAGAGCAACAACATCTTTTTACACGACGACTTGACGGTGAAAATCGGCGATTTCGGCCTGGCCACGGCCAAGACGAGGTGGTCCGGCTCGTTGCAGTTCCACCAGCCGACGGGCTCGATCCTCTGGATGGCGCCTGAAGTCATCAGAATGCAGGAGGAAAATCCCTACAGTTTTCAGTCAGACGTCTACGCCTTCGGGGTGGTTCTGTTCGAGCTGCTGGCTGGACAACTGCCCTACTCTCATGTAAATAACAAGGATCAGATACTGTTTATGGTGGGCCGAGGCTACCTGCGCCCAGATCTGAACAAACTGCGATCGGACACGCCAAAGGCTCTGCGTCGACTCACGGAGGACTGCATCAAGTTTTCTCGCGATGACAGACCAATATTCCGGCAGATCCTGGCCAGCCTAGAGAGTCTGCTGCGCGGCCTGCCCAAAATCACGAGATCGACGTCCGAGCCGAATCTCAACAGGACCCAGCTGCAGAGCGATGATTTCCTGTACACGTGCGCGTCACCCAAGACGCCTGTCAACTTTCAATTCGGCTCCTTTCCCTTCTACCCTAGCGGCGGGAACATTTGAAGGCACGAGCAAATGGCGGTCGGCCGAAGATTCACGAAAGACACGATAAACATAACGATGATGTATCACTACTACTATTACTCGGCTGAGAACAATCTGTACAATAGGTTTCTAAGATTGTACGGAGGCAGGAGCGATTATTGTGCGAGAGAGGCGTAGACTCCTCCGCGTTACTTTGTTTTTCTTCTGTCGATGTAAAGTACGTATTAGAGGAGAGTGAGAAGTGATGAGAGAAAGGTACTTCCTATTGAATAAGAGAGGTGGAGTAATGATGCTGTTGACGAGACTCGTGGGTCGAGCAATGGAGTATTGAAAATATAAGGCAGTGATTACCCTCGGAGACGGATTCCTGTTGATTATTAAACCAAGATGTAATGCTTGAATAATGATATTAATATCTTGACAACATAATTAGCTTTCCAAAGGTAATCACTCCTCGGAACAATATAATACACAGTATAAGAAATAAAGCGTCAATCGAGTCACTTAAGATTGTTAATAATTTGAATCAAATGAAAAATTGTTCGATTTCGAGCCTTGACAACTGCTATTGTTCATGTACATATATGTATACATAATTTCTCTATGTGTACACACACTTTCATACACTTCTACACGGACACAGACATCAACGAGAAAAAAAATTACAAAAATGTCGTAATCTACATTTTTTAGGCTAAGACGTCGATTACTTTAAGAAGATATCACGATTTTAAATGTGATTCGTAATCGCATAACAAGACGACGATTTATTTTCACTTTTTTGCTCTATTTATTTAAGCGGTTCTATTGAGCCTTGAGAACTTTGCGTTTAATCGTGAATAATCGAAAAAAATCTAACGAATTGTATAAGAAGCACGTATTTTCTTTTCCCTTAATTTATATTAGAGCTAATGAAACTTTGATTTTCGTTTCGAGTTCCTTTTGACTCGAATTATGATCGCAGCACTCGCGCACTTCTTTCATCTACGTGCAATAAACTCTAGGAAAATCATTATTAAGTGTAATTTTAAAAAAACTTGAAAAAAAAACTTAACAAAAATTTAAAAAATGGAGACATTCCTGATTAAGGAGCATAATTGAACCTTAAGTAAAAATCTATTAACCAAAATCACAAAATTCCCCAAAAAAAAATCATTAACGACATTTTGCGCGTGCGTTGAACATTTCACCATTACAATTACACATGCATTAACATACAGACAAACATTAAGGTAAACGAAAAAAAGAAGAAAAAAAAAACTACAAATACGAGACATATGTGAGCATAGTGATCCGTTCATTTTTTCGCGGCATCCTTAAAAAGGATGTAAAACTAAGGATAATTTTACTAGGAGTATATAAGAGAAAAGACGGCATTTAAAAGTCGCGCGGCGGATCGACGAGGCAATCGTCCGTGGAAACATTGTAATTCCTAAAGGGTGGTCGATAAAAAAATGAGACTTTTGTACCTTACGAACCTTCTTTCTCGGTTCTCGTCTCGAGTATTATATAGAAAACAAAAAAGCTCTTACCTACAATTAAGTGCGAATGATCGCGCACCCGCACTCGCCTGTCCCTTATTGAGGAAGCGATTTACGACTGCGCGATGGTGCGACGTATATTATTATTATTAATATTATATTATTTTTATTATTGTATTTCCTTTTTTGTTTTTCTTTTTTCGTTTTATAGCGGAGAGTAAAAGACATATAAGAGAGATGTTGATATCCTTTACACGAAAAGTACTTCACAGAGAGAGCGTCCTGCGTTATATATCGTTGCCAATATTGCGTTTGTAAAGCGTGTACATGTACTATGAAGAATTTCTGTTATTACTCTTCTCTTTTTTTTTGCTTTTCGCGCTCTTCGAGTAACTCGGAAGCGCGTCTCTTTTCTAAAGTGTGAGAGCATCTTGGTTAATTTCGAATGTTCGATCCATGAATTCGCAATAATGAACTACGTATATATATATACTTTGATTGTTTGCACTAAAAATAATTTATTCAGCATACTATATATTACGATGATTTTCTTCGAAATTTTCTTCCAAAAAACGTTTCTTGTATAATGCATAATTGGATTTGTGATCTTTAAAAAAATTGTACATAATTATTGAAATATTAAAATATTCAATAAACATTTCAATTCATTTGAGAATCCGGCTTTTCATTGATACCTTCCATACGACTTATTTTTATACTTTGTATCCACAGCGTGCGTTTTAATTTGAAAAGCAATAAAAAGTTCACCGATGAAATATGTAAACCGACCGAATGTAATTTTGTTGCATGACGCAGAGAAGCTTCTGTTTACAATTTATGTTATTTCACGAGAGCGACGACGCTGTAACGAAATAATTGGAAGTTATAGCGCGGCGCTGTCGTTCGGAATCAGAATTACGAGATCCAGATTAAACGCTCGCGTGCGAGCATCCAAAAATACACAAGCGGACTTCTCTCCATTTCCGTATATTATCGATTTGAACTTTGAGTATTGTATACCCTATTCACCGCGATATTGAAACTCCGCAAAGCGAATCAAAAAGGAATAATAGTAGGATGTATACATTATTAGGCAATCATTGTAATGAAATGCAGGCGATATATGTATACGTCCAAAAAAGTCCATCAGGCCAAATAACGAATTTCGCCCCGTTATCTCTATTTACATCCGCTCTATCTACCAACGTCATCGCAAAGGGTGTCCTCGCGCGATTACAAGCGAAAAAAAGGCGTCGGAACAAACAGCGCTCTTTTCGTCGTTCGATCGATGCCGCACTTTATCGGAAAAACTGTCGCGCCTGATTACGCTTCTTATCAAACTTTCAACGCGTTTTATATGCAGCACAGCTGATCCCCGATGACGTGTGTTTCGTAAAATGTTACACTTCATATATATATATTGTACAGACACATCGACACATGTGTGAGAAAGTATAAAGAACCCGCGCGCGCGCGCACCTGTTGAGGCCGTCGAGGGAAAATCAATCGGGGCGCCGACGTGAATTGCCATTGCGGATTCTGCGTGAGTGCGGATCTTATATATGCGTGTGTGTATATAAGAGGGAGATGAAAGGAGAAAATGGTGTGTGTTGAGAGAAAATCGATCGGTAGCCGCGTAGCTGTATAAGGATTGTCGGAATTGAAAATGTATATAATGAAAACGCTGCGGCTTTGAAATATTATTGGACAATTGGATATGATGAATAAAACGAGAGAGTAGTGAGAGTCGAGTAATAAAATGCGTTGCTTCGTTCGATTCTTTTATAATAATACGCAGAGGATAATTAGCGCTTCAATTGAAATCGTTTTCATTGAAATTAAAAGAGAAAAGGGAATCGAGTTTACTGCTGTAGCAGCCTTTTTCATGTACGCTTGTATATTTCGAAATGTTATCGTCAGCTGTGCGCGAATGACTTTTGCGTTGACCTTTACCTCGCATTTTTAAAACGTAAAACTTTTTACGAGTGTACCTTCCTGATTGATATTGCAAAATTGACCTATATTTTCGAACAACAAAAATAATAGTAGCCGCACCAATGGCTTTTTTAATTAAAAAACAGCTGGCGTTTTTTTAAATTTGTTTGCGTTCTCCCTTTCAAACGCGACGACAAAAACACGCGTTAATAAAGCTTTTGTATTTTTCTAAACGCGCGCAAAGAAAGCAAACTCGTAATAAACGCTCGCGTCAATCAGTACCGCTTGTTATTGCTATACAAGAGAATCAGGTTGGGGCACTCAATTTCGAATTATCCTTTTTCACGAAGGCAATAAGCTGATATAGCTACTCGAGAAGATGTTTCTCTCGCGGCTAACTCTCCGAAAAGTAGCTAAATCCTTAAAAGAGCCATAACTCGATAAAGTGCGCAGAAAGAAACACAATGGAGGAATCAAGAACCGGCGGGCCGTAATCCCATTTACGAGATAAAAGGATTTCTGCCGAAACCAGAGTAAAATCTTATGCTTGTCTTGTCTTCAACGTGAGCAATTGCAGGATTTATATCTAGCAAAATAGATACACTAATTACTAATGCAAAAATTGTAACTTTTTTTAAGAATTTATACGTACGTACGCACATATCAAACGCAGACTTTACACACTCGTCGCGCCGTGGCGTCTTTGCCCATTAGTTAGCACGATATGGAACTCTGCTCGGCGCCGTCAGAATGTTTTTTTCCTTTCCCGAAGTTTACTCCAGGGATTATCGCCGAGACCTTAGAAATTAGCGCGTACATACACAAGCATATGTCCGCTAATCCGTCTCGTTCCCATTTTCAATTACTCGAGAACTGGATTTAATTTGCCAATGGCTGATGCGGGAGAGGCTATTGCCGTTTATGTGCGATGTATATAGTATACATAAAATATAGCCGCGACAGACACGCGGCAGCGGCGGCGGTTCGCTTATATTCATAAATTGAATTGTCTCTCGTAATTAAATTACCCGCGCAATGCTCTTGATGCCTTGTATATACATCTGATTGATTTAAGTGTGTTGGTGCGATCGAGTCGGGGGGTAGATTTCCATCGTCTTTTTAATAGGAGGATATCTTTTTGATTGATTCTGGCAATGATGGATACAATCCTGCAGATTTACGAAATTTGATTAAAAAACCGACGCAGCTTCGAGTGTCGCGCTTTTATTTGATTTGAGTCGTGAAAATCGTATATCGCATCTCTCGCTAATTTTCCATCACTCTCAATTTTCCTCAATGCCAATAACTCTTCGTTACGGTGTCGAGAGCGACGTATTTTTTGTTGTGTTAAATTTTTCTCTCAATCACAATAACATCGCATGAGAGTATTTGTATTCACCTCATTATATAAGCCTCGAGTCTAAACACACACCTACAGGGCTTCCTCTCAAGTGCACGTACCCCTTCAGTTATATACAGTCTATATATACGTGTAAAAATTAAAACTCACTAGAATAATGGCAAGCCTCTCTCTGGCCATCCAAAAAAAGAACATCAACGGAAAATCCCCAGCAGCAGCATCCTTATACGTCACGGACATGACTCCCAGAGGAGTCGTAGCATATCCGTCCTAGCGTAAAATAACTCGACACCGCACGTAGGTGTATACACATGGCGTGTTGCGAATTGATATACAGGCATCCCGGGTCTCCTCCTTCGTCTTCTTCTTCTTCTTACGTGTTTCGCGAGGGAAATTTCTGGAGGAGATACGCGTGACAGCACCCCCAGGACTCGTGATGCTACCGGAAGAAAAAGAAATCGTATATAATCATTATATAATGTACAACCAAATCGGCGTGACGGAAAAGCGTTTTTTTTTTACAGCGTTACATTACAGGAAAATTCATTACAGCAGCAGCTTCGCAATCCGAGAATCAAAGTTCGATCAGTCATCGCGTGCAGCTGTACCTATTACGATCGTCGTCGTCGTCGTCGTCCCCGGGAATCCCCGAGAAGAGTAGCGAAGGTCGAAGCTACTTTTTTTTTTACTCTAATCCTCACTACGGCTTATTACACGTACATATACGTACGAATCGGGTATAGTCCTCGCGTGCGCGAGAAAGAGAGAGAGAGAACGGAGTCCGGATTATATTATTATGGCTGGCGGTCGGCTTAATTTAATTAAAAAGTTCGTACTTGAGGCGACTTTGCGCTAAGCGGCTGACTCTTTTTCCTTGACTTTTGCATTTTTTCTTTTTATTTTCGAGTTGTTGGTGATAGATATACTAATAGGTCCTTTGCGGTGAGTTTATCGCAATTTTTTTCGAAAAAAATAGAGCCGTTCTGTACTCCATTAAAGTAAGGGTGTAAGCAGCGCACCGAATAAGTAATTCATCATCCCCGAGATTTTTCAATTTCAAGGCCACCAGCAGTCTTCAATCAATCAAAAGCAACAGGCATCTCACACCCTCCCTCTACAGTCACTCGAAAATTAACGACGCACGCATGAGTGAAAGAGAGAGAGATAGAGATCCCTATCAATAAACGAAAAGCCCGATCATGGCCCTAGAATATTTCCGTTCCGACCTTTATAGTAGCCGCCACTACTGTACCGCCGTACAGTAGCAGCAGCAGCAGCTCACTTTCCCCTTCTACCTCGTGTGCTCTCACTGACCCAGCTAGTATAGCCCCTCGAGAGATGTGCTTCGGAACGACGAGGACAGAGAAAGAGAGAGAGAGAGAGATATATATGTAGAGAGAAAGCACATTCCACCCGCGCCGGCGGCGGTGGCGGCGCATGCGCCCCAATCCCGGTCGCCGTCGCGGCGCCTCGGCCAGTCGATGCTGGAGGCCCGCGCCAACAGGAACGCGATTTCCTCGCCTCTCCCGAAAATTCTCTATACTCTCGCACTCTCTCTCTCTCTCTCCCTTTCGCCATATCGCTCGCTCGTCGATATCTTGAGAGAAAAAAGCTTCTCTTCGAATATTAGTCAACAAGTATAGAGAGAGAGACGGCGGAGAGAGTATAGTATAAATATATATATATATACAATGGGATGAAGAGACACTAGTAGTCCCTCCCTTGTATTGTACTCTATTCGATTAAATCGCCAGTTGCGCTTCTAATAGCGGAGATATAAGAGTGATATACACATGCGAGCTTTCGAGCTTTTTCCCGGGTGATGTGAATTCTGTGCGTTTCAAGTTCTGCAGCTGGTGTCGCACGTGACAGCAGTGGATGATCAGACGAAGGTGAGTTCCTATGCTTATAGGCTTCGAAATTCGCTCGATCGAGCCTCGTGGGCTGCACTATTACTGCCGGTCAGAGCTGCTGGTTTTATCGATTCGCCGCTAACGTGTAACTGACCTCAGCGATAGCTGCCAGGCCGACGGCCCGGAAGATCATTGCTGAGAGTGTATTTGCGTGTATAGAACGTAATTGTCGCACGTGTATAGATAGATACTCGAAGGTTCAAGTATTATAGTTTATATATGACTCGAGTATATATATATATGACAATCGATAACAGCTGATGATACGCTCTTTCTCTCCGGTTAACAGCTCAAAAGCGAGCTAAGTGTAGCACTCATCTTCCGCGCGATAAGTGTCTAATTAGGGATAATCCTTTTTTTTACTACACAGCATCTCTCGAGAGCTTCTCGTGTCTACGATCGATATTTAAATTTCGCGGCGCCACTCGACGTCTAATGACACACCGTATATTATATACTATACAGCCGGGGGGGGGCTACCTGTTGAGGTCTTAAATCCTTTATCTCTCGCGAGCATCGCCGGCGTTCTCTTTACGACGTGAAAGGTGAAGTGGTATTATGGCTCTTAAAATTCGGGGGATGAAATGCAAGACATTCTTCGTTCTTTTTTTTTAACGAAATTCAAAGTGTCGTATGTGTAATATTTGATTAAACTTGACGGCTCTGCTAATTAACGCGATGATTTCACGCGTAGTCGAGCGTTGAAATTAATTGAAATTTAATATGAATATAACACACTCGTCGTTATTACTCAGCTCCAAAAATTATCAAACTGATTACAGGCAGATGGAGCTAATTCGTCGTTCGTTACCGTCAGAATCAACTTTCTCGCATTTAAAAGAATCTCGTCTCTGTAAAATACACTCGGCAAGTAATTCAATATACACAGATAGACAGACAGAACGCCTACTCGTCTCTTTTACACGCGACTCAGTAGCCCGTATACTTTCCTCTCAGCGAAGCTTTCCAACTGAGCAAAAAAACTCGTCGTCTCTTTTATGCACTAATCCGTCGTTGAAAAGAGACATAAGGCGCTACGTCGAAACGTTTTGCTTCGCTGCTCTTACACGTGTATATATATACCGCTTGAATTTCTCGCGACGAGAAAAACTTGCGGACGAGTCGAGTAAAGGAAGTATATATACCTACTTTTTTTCTCCTTTTAAATTACTCCAGTCTTCCCGCCAAACGAAATAACCCACAAAATCGCTGCAATATCAATCGCTTATTCCCTCATCTCTCTTCGCTGCTGCTGCTGCTGCAACAGCAGCTGCTCCAGTTCGCGCAGGGCAAATCGACGCACTCGCACACACACACAGGCGTCGCGATTTGACCCAGTTCACAGCGGCGGCTGCAGACACCCCGGGGGTAACGCGATAGCGCGACGCCACCCACCTTCTCTCCCTTGGGATATCTCTCTCTCTTTATACGTGTATATGTGCACATACCACCTGTGTGTGTGTGTGTATACGATGTTGTAGGTATATATAGTTGATGCTGATTGCGCGCGATTGTTTTGCCGCCTTGCGACCATCGTCTGATTCCAAGTGTTTTTTTTTTGTCTCTTCTTTAAAGCGACAAAGTGTCTTGTAGTTTTCACTGCCGGAAGCAACTGAATTAAGCGCGTCTTAAAGCTTTTGAGCCGTAGTAAAGTCACAACGGCTTTGTTAAAAAAAAAAAGAAAAATAAAAGATTTCTAATCCCGTAAGTCGCGTGCGAAGGTTGACGAAAAGTAATTACAACGCGCGACACGCGGGGCTTCTTCGTCTAGTGTATAGTATAGACACACACAGACAGTGCGAATATATAGTAGTAGCTCCGCTAATCAGAGAAGGCCGAGCTTTGTGCGAAATTTTCCCTTTGTTTCCTTATTCTTTTTCGGGCTTCCCTCCCACGCGTTCTCTGCGTATAATAAAACGGGGAGAGGAAGTTCTGGTCGGTTGGAAGCGATTCTGGGGTTCGAATCGGAGTTTCCGTTTTCTTTGAGGCGAAAGCGCTCTTTTCGATATTGCCTCTCTAGTGACGAGACAATTAGAGTTAGCTAAACTGTGTGTATAGATTAGTGGGTGTTGAATTACTTGTTGAGCAAATGTTTTTAGAATATATCAAGAATTAAAAAAGCTCCGGGAGAGTAACGATCTTCTGCTGCATCAGACACTCGTTTTGACGCGGCCTAATTAAATGAGAGGACTAATTAGACGAGGTGGGTGGAAAATTCATTTAGCAACGTGTGCCCGTTGTAAAATTTTTAATTATCGTCAAAAAAGGACAATTAATTAATCCCTCCAATTATATACACCGTTGCACATAGAAAAATGGTGATCTCGCGCTCGCGCGCTAATGGAAAAATAACGACGAGCTTTGTTCGCGATAGCAATTAATCTCGCCGTGGATACTTCGATTTCAGTTCCTCTTTTAAACTCCAAACCGATAACGAGTATAATACGCTCTTATTTAGCCGGAGGACGTCTTCTCGAGACTCGCGACGACACTCCCTCCTCATATATATATATACGCAATAATCGAGAGCCTCTATATTTGAAGTTGATTTTTAATATCGGAAACAATGCTCGCGCGTAATTTTCCTCCCTCTCGACACAAAAGATCGTGAAAGTCACTCAATTGATCGTTGCAACGCGTGAAAAGCTCTGTGTATAGAGAGAGAGACACTGAACAGATCGTTTGAATTCGCAGTCCGGCAAAATCAACTTCCGCTCTTTCAACGCTTCTCTCGAGCGTCGCTTTGTTTTCTAGAGAGCGAGAGGACAGCCTATACACTGCTGTGCGTTTTTGTTCGGATAATGGGATGGATCGGATCGATATACGCGCGTATGTGCGCGTCTCGACTAATCGGAGATAGATAGAGAGAGAATTGGAGTTTTAGGTGCAATTAGATTCGCGCTTTGATTGAAACTGCTCGAAATCAATCGCGACGACGACGATGATGCTTCTGTGTCATTATCACGTGCATTTACTTGGGTCATTGAAAAATTTCAGATATAATAAACGCAAGTCACTCGGGAAAAAGCGGCGTGTCACGCGCGATATTTATATAAATGGCACCGCGGCGAGGAGAGCTTTTGATACTAATGAAGAGCGATTATACGTCCCGACGAGATATAACGGGTAAAAATTTTTGGCGAGTCGTTAATTCTTCAATGGCCATTAATTTTAATTCCAGCCGCGCGGCAGTTCGTTTCAATACTCTATATGTATTAACGTCGGTGTGTTTGAATAAAAATCGGTGCATATGTCGAAAGATCAAACAGAATCTTTATTATATACGCACATATATAACCGGGACACAGTAGTCCGGTATTTCAAACTTCATCGTTCCCCGAAGTATAAGAGCCCGTAATTTTACTCCTTCCGAGAAAGAGCGAGAGAAAAATCACGAGCAGCTTCGCTTCCATCGGAAATCGAAAGCGCGATGTTCGAATATTGCGAGCACGTATAGGACTCTCTTGTAATTTTTCCAACTGGGTTACTTTTCGGAGAGTCTCATAGAAAGTATATAAGAGTGATTATATGGCTATTATTTAATTTAGAGCCCGGGGGGGGGTGACTCGAGGTAAAAATGTATATCAAACGGCGGGGTGAATGTACGAAATATAGACCACTCCTACACATGACAAAGCGTTAAAATCTAGGCTAACGTCCATCTCGTGTTATGCTTCTTTTTCCAGAGCCAAATTCGATAATCCACCGGCAGTCTTCGGAAAAGCCAGCTGCAGCCTCATGGAAGACTCGAGAGAAAAAGCAAGCCGCGATAAAGAAGAAGAAAAAAAAATACACGACTATATAGCTAGTGCCTCGCTCCTCGAAAATCGAATTACGACTCTCTCCGCTGATTGAGAGCGAGAAAAATCGCGGGGATGATTCGTTATTACTAGAGAAGCAGCAGTAGCGTGAGCTATTATCTATAGAAAAATGAAAAGCGACGAGTCCTAATAATCCCCGAGAGTGTAAAAAATGATCGCGACGTTCGTGTCGAAGAAGCGAAGGAGATGAGAAGAACTGGCTGCAGCGATGCGATGAGCAGAACAACGACGGAGGTGAGGTGATAGAAGAGAAATAAACGTCATGAGGCGCAGGACGTAAAGACTACGCCGAAGAGATGGATTGGCTGCCAGGTCGGCTCAGGTAGCCTGAATATATATATATATATATATATACTGTCAGCGCTGAAGAACAATCACGGACCACATATATAGGATATATAGATACGAGTACATATAATATACGTAGCAAGCAATAGGAGGAGGAGGAGGAGGTGCGGAGACTGTACAATAAACAATAATATATAGTTGTTATACAAAGCTATAAAAGACTATATGGGAAGAGATAGAGAGAGAAGTACCAAAGAGGCGGATTTTCGCAATATCAAGAGGACACGCACGACGACATATCCGACGACGAGAGGAGAACAAGCTGTACAAAGAACAATATATATAAAGGAAGAAGCTCCGCGGCGGGAAAAGACTGACGAGTAGCGACGAGTTATCTATAAAAATATATCTCTTTCATCCGCGAGGGCCTCGACATATCAGAAGAGGATCTTCTATATCACACACACACGCGCGCGAAAACAAAAAATACAAGTGTCTTCTACTTACGAGTGCGTATATACGTCGTATATGTATATATGATAGATGTGAATATGTGATACGTATATTAATAAAATATATCGGTCTTGGAGTGATAGTATATATACATATAGCTGTGTCTATATCGAGTGCGTGAGTACAAGAGCCGGTGTGTGAGTGTGGCTCAGAAATGGGTTGCGGACAGAGCAAGATCGGTAACCTCTACCCCAAGAACAAGAAGAACAAAAACGGCGGATCCAAGAGGAACGGATTCTCGACACGTGAGTATATACATTATACATACTTTATTCCCACTCGCGCGACTGCGGTGCTTTGAATATTTCAGCTGTGCAGGTTTTTCGACTCGAAAATATTTCGAGCATTTAATTACGTGAATTTTTAATACGCTCCGTTTGCAAGCGAAGCAACGTGACAATTATCAGTGTATATATATACAACCACACGAGAATGAAACATTCACAGAAACGAACGAGCTCTCCGAAATTCGCCGCGTTTATCGTCTAATTAGCAAATCGTCGAGCATCAGCTCTCCCTCTCTCGACACGATAATTAAACGCCGACGCGTGTATATATGCATGGTTAATCCGGTTATAGGGACGAAGCGCGACGACCACCGCGCGTTGCATTTCGATTATCTTAATAACAATTAGCCGCGTTCAAATCGCTTTTGATCATCGTCGAGTGATCAAAGTGATGCCACACACGCATCATATATATGAGTGTACCTTTTCCCTCGTTGGAAAATTGGTGGCCTTATTAATCTTTCTTTTTCACTCTTTATAAAATATACGTATAATATACCCCGCAATATTAGGAGAAGCAGTATGCAAGAAAGCTTATCAGCAAGTTTTCGTGCGGGGCACGGAATTACGATAAAATTAGCCTTTTCTAATCTTGCCAAACTTTGGGCGCGCGGCAACTCGAAAAAGAGAAAAAAGAATCTCTCCCTCGGAATAAAAAAGCTCGTAGAACTCAGCCGAGATAAGCTCGCGCGCGTTTCGGTGAATCAAAAGAGAGTAGAGGTAGTATAGGCGAAAAGTTGTCCTCTCTCTCTCTCTCTTCCTCTGCACGCCATCCGCGTCCGATTCAATTTTGCAGTTTAGCGACTTTGGTACTACACCCTTCTCACCCTCTCTGAAACTCGCTCGTAATTTTCTCCGTCCACGCGATAATTGCGAGAGCGAATCTATCTCTCCTCCTTTTCCGAGCTTCGCACAAAGCTTTGTTCTTTGAGGCCAGAGAAACTTGCTTTTTATTCTCGTCGAGTTGCGTTTTTAATCAAGAAGAGAGTATGAGTGGAAATTCCGACGTTGTTCGAGAGCTTTTTAAGCTCGACGCGGGAAAGTTTAAAAATTCAAAATACAAACGCACTGCATGCAAGAACCTATTTTTTTACTTGTTTTTTGCGCGCTCGCGTAACGTTAATTATTCTCTTAGCCATACCAGATGGAGGTTGTGCAGCCATGACGTTCGCGCATATATTGTTAAGCTTTTTTGTTTGTTTATATATAAGATTCTTTCCTCCAATATTTTCAACGGATTTTCGGCATAAGAAAAATAAAGCGACGGCACCGGGAATCGAACTCGATTCATCCAGGACGAAAGTCGAACGCCTTAGCCAATTAGCTACTGTCGCACTACTAAATTTACTCCATATAAGTATTTGCTTATTCTGGCTGCACGTGCACTGATTTTTTGGGATCGTCCTTTGAAAATCCGAGGTAATCAAGTGTACGGCTCGGTAATATTTTTGTTGACCTGATTTCGGTAACAAGATATTTCGAATGAAAGATTTTTTCGTCCAGGTAATACTCATCAACTGATGCGTCGCTCTAAATTAATGACGCGTAGTAAATATATTAAATACTGTGTCAGAATCAGGTGAGATTTTTAATCAACTCGTAAATCATCCTTATCGAGGTACAACAACAGCGACACGTGTCTGGAGAAATAATCCTATCGTCCGAATCCAAAATAAGACGTGTATCTAAGCTTGCAGTCACACCTACGCCGATAACGCAACAACACAGTAGATATAATAAATGTCTTTTCTTCCTTCAATATAACTCTCGTGACTCAACGATAGACGTACGCGAAAGAAAATCGAGTTCAATTCCGATGACGCTCTGGATTTTTATTGCGTGTCGTCGAGCACGTATATCCTTCTAAAAATTAAAGGGAATAAGACTAGATATAAGTATTCGAGAACTTGAGTATAGAATATATTAAAAAGTCGCCTTGGGTACTTTACCTTCGAAAAATGAGTGAACATTCTAATGAACACGTCGGAATCCCATACGTACGTGAATCATCGCTCTGTCTATTTTTATAGCACGTACACGTGACAAATATATCGGACGCGTCTGATTAGTTTGTTTTCGTGTGATCCAGAGTGTCTATCAATGCTGTGTCTTTTTTCCTTTTTCAGTAAAAACGTTTGCACAAACGGCGGAAAGCAGTCAAAGCTCTTTGATATATCGTTATCTCAATTACTATCTGGGTCATCATGTCGCAGCTGCCGATCCTCTAATACACATTATAGTCTGATTTAGAACACGCGCTAACAATATACAACAAAAAATGCGACGACGGTGTATAAGCAGACTTGAAAATTCCGCCAAAATCCGCGGACGAATTTCGCGCGACATCGCACACAAAGGCCTAATAATGCGAGATAAGAATCTTGAAGTTTATACGGTCGCGTCGTAAAAATTTACGGTCCGTATCTCCGGAGGGATTTGGCTCTGCGATGTCGAATTCGGAAAATTCGAGGCTGTTTTATTATCGAGCGCTGATAAGCGGATTATATTGCTCCGTGTGTAGCCAAATAGCCGCGATTCTCTATAGTATGTATACTCGACTACTACGTCAAAACTGCGCTTTCAGATCTAAAATTGCGAGAGAGAGAGAGAGAGAGATGCTATAATAAGAGACGACGCGTATTTTCTAAATTTACTTCGATTTTTAGCAGCGGCTGATCGATGCGCAATTGAAATTGAAAGCAAAAGCTATCGATTAGTCATCGACCGCGTATATAGTGCACCGGCTGCAGTTTATCGTCTATTCTCCGAAAACTCGAGCCGATGAAGCGATACATCAGAATATGGAGGAGGATAATCCAGAGAGGAAGTGATCTAGGTTTCTCCCGGCGGAAACGTGCTCGTATCATCGATTCCGAGGGCGATAGTGTATTTCCCGTTCTCTGTGCTGATGCCTTTTGTAATTTTCAATTAATCTCAATTTTCGCCGTCTACGGAATTAGAATACCCCACTGCATCGATCGGAGAAAAGCTTATCCAAGAAACAAACGCGACAGAAAAATTGGCCTTTAATTGGCAAATTGATTTGTTGACTCCACCTACACTGGCGCCAGTAGTACATACCTCTGGTGACGCCGATGGCTCTGGCAAAATTTGTTTATGCGCCGGCCGACGTTTCTAGGACGCACCGAGAGCTCCTTTTTTCGAGATTATAATATGAAGACCTGCACATCAGACAGCTATTCGCACACGTGTCCTCCTATAAACATGGACTAACGAGATAAACGCGTCGCTTTCCAAATATTTTCCGAAACTTTTTCAGCCGACCGAGATTGTGTTTGCGAGCCGTCGATTTAATCTTATCATCGGCTTACGCGTATATAGGAGATGGAAAAAAAACGAAAGAGAGCCTCGATTTCGCGATGCCAACTAGAGCGAACGGTGTGTCACGTGATACATGTGTTTTGCGGATTTTTTCGACGAGAGCTTTGTTCTTTACTCTGAAAATGTAAAAAAAACGAGACGTTTACGTAACGAGAGCCTCGTTACAATAGAGAGATTTTAATAAGTAATCAGTGTAGTAAAAGGTGGCAATAAATTAAAGTCTCGATCGACGATAAGTTATATACGCCGCGAAATTAATGACGTATAAACGTCGGGTCGCTCGATTTGAAAGTTTCTCTCGGCGGTTACGAACTTTGAAAACGCGCGCAAACTTTGACGTTTCCCGCCTTTTCCCCAATTGAAAGCGTCGTCATCAGCATAGGGTCAATAAATACAAAAAGAAGCAAGTTGCATCCTGCATCAAGGACGTAAACACACTCGGTCCTCAAGGCTAGAAGGGGAAGAAACAGCGACTGCATCGCACAAAAGATGAGGGGCGCAGCTGCGTATATTATAAGCGGCGTCGCAGTTAGTTCAGCAGCGGCGGCGGCGACGGTTAGGCTACGTGATGCTCGACCCGTAAGCCCCCCCCCCCCCCAAAAATATACACAGCAGCCGCCGGCGCAGTTTCGCCCCACTACCAGGCGATTATACACACGACGCCAGCGCCGCCTCGTAATTTCATGGATAGCCCGACCGGCGAGTTCTTCAGTGAGCCAGTGTCTCTCGAATCGATCGTTGCACACACACGTTGTATATATAAATATAAGCCAAGGTGTTGTATCTGTGTATTTCTTGGCGTAGGTTAAAAAGCTTGTGTTTACGTTACTGTTTTATCGAGAGACGCGATCTCTGTGATTCATTTTCTAACAATATATACTACTCCTAAAGAGCTTTCTGGAAAAGTGCCTTATTATTGTATTTACCCACGTGAGACTCGTGCGCGTTATATACATCGAGGGAAAACGGAGTCAAAGATTGAGTGATGCGCCGAAAGCCCTGAGTAAGAGAGACAGAAAAACAAAACTTGGAGACTGTTGTTATAGTTGTGTGTGTGTGTGGAAAACGCCGCGGCGTTTCTTTAGCTACTGTTGTAAAGGTACACGGTGGAGACCGTGGAAGCGGAAATCCTGGCTGTCAAGGGGAAGCGCACCGGTCTCGGCACCAGAATGTGGCTCAAGATACTCAGGCAGAACATATCGCACCTCGCGCGTCGAGCCAAAGGTACGTTTTGTTATACAATGTAATTAGTGCAAATCAGTCGTTGAGAAAGTTCCAATAGATTTGTGGAATGTAAAGCGCGTAAATGTTATATTTGCGTTTGTTCTTCTTTGGAATTTGCAAGGACGACTTTTATTGCTGGACTTTACGAGTGAACAATTGGAAAAGCGGTTTGCGCATTATCTATCCGCAAACTGGAGCATTTCCTGTATAGAATCGAACGCTCGTGTATATACAATGTGTCGCACTATCTGCCACTTAGAGCGCTGCGTTATGTTATACAAGAATTTTCGAGGAAGCGATGACGCGCGACGAAAAATTCGATCGTTAATCACCGGTTATTAATTATTGACACATCCCTATCGATGAGCTCAATATCTAATCAGAGCGCATACAGCCAGCAAATATTTATTTCCGCTCATGTGACTCGCTGCATTACTAAGTAAATATACTAACGTGTAAAAAAAAATTATAAACAACGAGAACTTTGCTCGAGACTCGGCATTGAAAAAAATAGCGAAACAACGATCGATTCGCCAATACAATCGATTTTCGAAGAATCGACCTTCGGTATATAGACACTCTATACGCGGAACCGAATATTGTTTAAACAAAGCTATATACAGAACACGAGCCCATCATATAAAGACACACACACTATGTACTCATCCTACAACGTCTGGAACTTCAATGACGCAGTTCAAGCTAATTTCGTCATTATAGTCGTGCAGAGCGCAACTTTGAGTTAACGATATTAGCGCAATGCGAAGTAAGGCCTAATTTAATTACAGTTTACCGAATTGCACTTCGGGCGTCTGTCGCACCGAAGGAAGAATACCCGCCTTCAAAATTTGCGTTGATGCCTCTAGCCTCTCTATACGTAAGCTAACTCTCGATATAACTCGATTCCGCGGAACTGGATCAATTAAGCCGTTTATACGCTTCCTAAAATCAGCCCCGGGACTATACTAATACTGCCTTTTCGAAAGCTAATATAATAATACCATTTTCGCGCGCGAGGGAAAGTGCGGCCTTTCTTCGATGCTAATTGCGCCTGCGTTAATCGGCTCGATTGTTTTTAATTCGACTAATTAAGCTTCGCTTAAATTAAGTCATTCTCGCCCGTATATTATAGCAGCGAAAGAAAGTATACTCGCACACACATACAATTTAAATCGCGATCATGATTCACCGAAGAAATTATATGTTCTAGAAAACAAAGACACTCTCGTATAGATTATCTCGTCAATCGCACACACACGCGTACTTCACTCGTCTAATTAAGCCGC
Organism: Cecidostiba fungosa; assembly: GCA_900474305.1. Classification (NCBI taxonomy): domain Eukaryota; kingdom Metazoa; phylum Arthropoda; class Insecta; order Hymenoptera; family Pteromalidae; genus Cecidostiba; species Cecidostiba fungosa. Next base: position 84,589 of record UCOJ01000340.1, read on the forward strand.
TCTTATCAAAACGCCAGCGCCTCCGATAACGAAAAAAGAAAAATAATAATAATAACAAACAGCAACACGAAAATAGCCGACGCCGCGCCGCGACGCAAAAAAAATACCGGCGCATTATTTTCGTGCGCGGCGGCCGTGACGCGGTGCGTCGCGACGTAAACAACGCGCGCTGCATTTTTGTATATAGACATGCAAGAGAGATCCTGAATCATCCAAGGTGCGCTGTGTGACGGCAGATGCAATGATCCTTCGTTTTGCTTTCTTTATTTACCGGAAAGATTCATCGCGGACGTTGTTTTGGTTTATTATATATATAGAATGTATATAGCGGCCGTGTCGTTGGAGTTTTCTTTTTCTGCAGTGTATATATCGGGGAGATCGTAGATTGGAGAATCAAGTTATTGTTGGAATTTAATCATGGAAATGGAGGGAGTTATTAGCAGCTGCTTTTTTTATACGAAGTAATAACTGTCGAGTGAAAAAAAAGGGCATATAAAGGGTGTACGGTAGAAAAGAAGTATAGCAGTCTGAAAGCAGGGAGTAAAAACAAAGGGAGCAAAAAATAACGCGAGCTATACGGTGTATACTGGGATTTATAAGAAAAAGAGTTACTCTCAGGTGCGCCAACGGTTATTCGCACGTGTGTGCCTGCTATATAGTATAGACACGCTCGTGTTATTAACGTTTTGTTGTGACGCGAGCAATAAATAGAGATTTGTTTGTTTACCGACGAAACTTTTTTCTAAATTCCACGCGAATTCGCACACACGTGCATCGAACAAAGTTGACACGGCACGGCTGATGATAAGCGAGAAGCAATAAGTACATATGATATGGCCTACTCCCTGTAATCTAAGGAGGAAAACTCGAGTCATCAGTGAAGAAAAATAGTTACGGTCTAAAAATAGCGCATAGTGATCCCGAAATATCCCCTTCGGTGCACTCGATAAATACCAGAAAAAACCGGACACCTTCTTAAAAAATTGAACGTATAACGAGCGGAAGGCCGTGTCTTTCTCTTTACAAGCGTCGTACCTATATCTATATACGTATACGGACACATGCACCGAGAGAGCTGCCGGACGAAGTGAAAAGCCGCGCGCGACGTCTAAGAATAGAAACGCTCGCGACGACGTAACGCGCGCGAGTGTGGCCTGTCGGTTGGAGATACGTGTGTGTGTGTATATATATATAGGTGTCCGATCGGTGAGACTCTCGCGTAACTGGCGTAAGGTTGGCTGTTGTTTATATCGCTCGCGGGTGGCCAACGATCTCTTTGAAATTCTAAAAATTCATAATTTTGTAACGCGAAGATCGAATATTTTTGATCATAAGGAAGTCGTAAATACTGTATGTCGGAGAGTATGCTGGAATGAGAAATTTTTCTCTTCACTCCCACGCGGCGAACAGTGAAAAAGATCGATGTTTTTAATTAGAAATCCTCTGGTATAATCCGAAAATACCGGGACCGATTTTACGGCCGGCTTGCACAATAGGTCGTAAATCACATTTTCAAAAAACGTTGTTCTCCCTTCGCGATATATCGGCTTATATATACACGGAGAGACGCCGACGATTCGATCATAAAACGCTGCAGTAGTAGTGGCGCTTGTTTACGTCGCGTATATGTATGCGTATAGTTTATCGAGGCGACGCGTGTCTTCTCTCGTTATATGTGTCTCTTTTGCCAAGTCCGCGTATAGCTTTTACGAGTTTTTCAGAAATAAGGTTTTGCACGAGCGGCGATCTATTTATAAAGTGAATTTCATCGTTCGAGTATATAAGGCGGCTGGATTTCTGAATGAAAAATTTCGAGGTTTTACGGTGGAATTCCGCGAGTCCGTGTGCGTTTGTTTTTTCAAACAATTTAGCGCGCTTAGTCGTTTTAGAGGTGGCAAGGTCGCCTGTAAAATAGGGTCATTCGGTGCGGAGAGATAAAATCGGTCTTCCGAGCTATCTTATACTCTCGAGATATATATCTATAATAAAGTTGTAAAAACTTGGATGCGAATTGGGTCGCGATCGTCGAACAATCTCGAGATTACACAAACTGTATTAGTACCTCAGCGGCAATTCTGAATCATAAACACACACATACACACAGAACGGAGCCAAAAAAACAATCGAGCAATAAACCGATCAATCGCCGATCGAATTCGTCATCGGCGCCAAGTGTCTGTGCACGTAGCAGCTCACATAGGCGGCAGTGGCTCGAGGTCGCCGCAGTTAGAAAGTGAAGGAGGAAAAACGAAGCGTATATCGAGTAAACACACAAGTCGCGGCCGATAAGACCGCACTGCCGTGGAGAATTGTAATTGTTTTTCCGCATGTGGATATGCGCGCGAGTCTCGGTTGCACGAATTATTCGATAAGGGAGAGAACGCACGTGTCGGGGCTTTGACGATTTTCGAGGGATTATACTTTTGACGTTCGTAATTTATCTCGTAATTTATCTACTGCAGCTATAAAAATGGATCTTTTATCGAATATCCTAAACAATATTGACGATCCGCACTTGTTTACTCCGGTGTTTACGCTATCGCAATAGCCCGACGTCGACTTTCTCTCGACCAAAAGAGAAAAACATGAACGACGAATTAATTAATAACGAGAGAGAGAGAGAAACGCTATCGACTCAACCGATCAATTACGAGTATAGAGAACAATCGAGAAAAGTACAGTACAGAAAAACCGCATGTTTACACGCTCTCTCGGGTACCGCAAACCGGTAACTAGGTTGTAATCGAGGCGGCGACGAGACACGAGACGCCAGCTGAATCATCGCTGCTGCTGCTGCTGCTCTGCCCCGGCGCCGAGGAAAATAATACTACCCGGGACTGAAGTGGGTCGCTAAAAGAGGATCGCGCGACGAGTCAAAGACATTCTTCAAGCGGACACTCACCTCTCTCTCTTTCTCGGCTGAACTTTTCGGTGGAAAGCGAGAATAGAGAGAAAGACAGTCTGTAGTATTATTATATACGTTTTCGATGGATTCTAGAACGGCTTGCTTTCGCAATGACAAAGAATGCGATAGAAATTATATACGTGGAGGACAGCACGTGCCGATGATGACCTATACGTGTCTATCTACGATCATCGCGGCCGCAATTTTTCGTATGAGCCGCGCGCGCGTGCTGAATTTGAATTTCGCGCGCTTGCTATATTGCCAGCAGCTCTTTCTTTTGTTGAATTATTACTTGCGGACGGAATGAGGAGAGAGAAATTTGGGTAGTGTATATATAACGAGGACTGCAACTGATTCATCAATCATGTTTTCTATTATAGGATCTCGTCTGTACGTATTATAAAGACGTTACGTAAGTCATCCTCTAAATTCGAGTGTTTACTTTCAGACCATAGAGCGATTCCGCGTGTTTTCGACGCTTAACACATTTGTTAAACAATTTCCTTTGATCCAACGCGTATACGAGAGAGCTTTGTGATTTGTGCGCACGGTATAATGACACACACACACGAGCGGATGGATTATTCATCATAGCTCTACAGCATATTTACATCCATAACATCCCCGGCGGTTTAGCAACTTGTTTACAGTCGTAAATTACGCCGCGGGAAAATTGGCCGGGCGTGTTTTCTCGCATCAGCCGCGGGAAATTCGAGCACTATATATTATAATAATATAGCAAAAATACTTTCCTTATATATATACCATTGTAAATCTCTTTAAAATTCAAATTTTTTTCATTTCACGCTCGCCTTCTCCCTTGTTAGTTTTATTTTCGCAGCAGCAGTGCTTTAATTAATTTTTCCTTCGTACATGTAATGCGTATATACAACAACAAACGAGTGATGATCTCTGGCATTATTATATACAAAGCGCGTGAATTGCTTGTATTCAGAGCCGCTGACACCTGCAAATTTTAATTGCTCTCTTTTATACACTTGCTATACTGGCTCTTATTGTTGCACGACGATAGTAAATTAGAAAGTCGCGCGAGAGTATATAAATTCGCCAGTTCAATCTCTCTATATAACGTGGTGTATGGTCGACACTAGTATAATAATATGTAGTATATATAAAGCAAGCCATCGGTGAAATTGACGCAGTCGCCGGTTATGCAGCGCCGGACTAAAATAGGCGAGGCCGTGGCAATTCCAGGTATACGATTCCTATTTCGAGTGTGCGCCGAGAGGCTCCTTCGTCTCTCACTGCAGGCAACTCCGCGATAAACTTTCCGAGAGCAAACAATGTATACTTCTGTATATATATAGCCGTACTTGAAAAATAACTAAATTCAATTTACTCTCTCTGTAAGCAGTTGTATACATACAATTATAATACACACTCCGATTGAGAAATAGCGTAAGGTGCAGCAGAACAATAACCCACTCCTATATAGCTGCAAATGAGCCGCGTCGTGCAATTTTCGAAGCTAAACGGCCGGAAACCGGAAGTCGTTCCCTCTCCACTCTCCGCCCCTTATCTGCACTGGTTAACGATAAGACACAAGAGCAGCTCGCACTCGCATTATTATTTCGATCTCTATGCTAACGGCGGCTACTGCTGCCTTTGACCTCTCCGGCGGCGATGTATATACACACTCGCGTGATGCTGATGATGATGCGTTGGCTTCCGGCGGAAGAAGGGCTAAAAATAGACACTCGGAGGTCTATTATATGTGCAGTGTATATATTATGCATCATGTGAAGGAAGTTTTTGTATATTATTGCCGAGGCGCTGATTTCGGCCGATTCTGAATTATGTATATTATACATATACATATATACGAAGGTTGAATTATTCAGTGGACAATAATTAATTGCGCTTTATCGTGATAATATTTGCCAAAGTCCTGCGCGCGGAATAATTTCGCAACGAGAATTCGCGTCTCGGTACTTAATCAGCGCCGCTGGAATTAACGAGCTTTGCGTGAATTATTTTTCATTTCGAAGTAATGGCGCGAGAGGAAAAATCAGGCGATAAGAAAGGCGCAACGTTTGGCGAGCAATTTGCAAACGGAGAATATTAAGGAGAATTGGGTCGTCTCGTCACACAGCATCAGTAGAGTAACGTGACTCCGGCCCCGCGACTAAACGACTCTTCCGCGAGTCGTCAATTTGCGCGGGCTTATTAAAATTTAGCTACACGCGCCGAAACGTGCGAGCACCGATTGGCCACTTGATCTTTTTTGATTCTTATTGTGATCGAACCAGATTCCCAAATTTTTTAAATGAATAATTTGTTTTAAATCAAGACGACGACTTTGACCCGACAGATTAAAAAAAGTCTTCGAAATTTCGCGGTGTAGGAAACGTAGCAAAATGTTGAATTGAAATATTGATAAACGATCGAGAAGCGCCAAATATGTATGACATTGCTAGGGAATAAGTTTAATTGTGATTGTTAATATAGCATCTATTATAAATGTGATATGTTAAAATTAATACGTTGCTTCCTTCTGGAGGGAGCTTTGTATTTAAATAGCGAAACATATATTCAATCAGAATCTCTCTCTCTCTCTCGTAAAGTCTAATCGAAATTCAATCAACTCGCAGAGCGTATCGAGTCGTCCGCAGTGGCCATTACACGGCTTCCATTTTCGTCCATTATCCCATACATCACTACGGGCGGCCAGTTTCTCGAGTAATACAGAGAGCTATATCCCTCTCGTACGCACCACTATACGAATTTTCTCTTTATTGTCGAGGGTGTTTTCCGGAATAGAAACAGGAAGGAAAAGATTTTCAGGGAATGTATATACACATCAGATATAAGAGCTTTCGCTTTTTATGCAAATGCGATCCGGGGGGGAATTAATGCCCGATCCTCCTGTTATCGAACGAAAGGATACGCATTGGTATATATACTGTCTCACCATAGCCGACTTGTTCAACTAGACGCAATCCCAACTCCATAATCCAGGTACCCAATTACGGGTACGATTCCCGGCAAAGCCCTTGCTCGTAAAAGATAACGACGCTGGCAGACTGAGACAGAGCGGTATATATATATAGCTTACAATACACACCTATATGTATATATACGTGCGATGGTGTATGGACGACCTCGCAGGGAAGTCGGCTACTGACACCGCCAGAAGTGCCCGGAATTAATTTGCCCGAGATTCGCGCACGCGCGCAGCTCGGATAATCAGAGATGTTTACTCTCTATCTCTCTGTGCTACTATACCACTACTACTGCGTCGTGATGATGAAGCTAATTGACAATTTTGATTGAGTTATTTTCGCGAGGGTGCAGGCTACTGCAATTTCGTCTAAATTGACGCGAGTTTTATCGTTGTTTTATTTCTCATTTCGAATTGAACGTTCGGGAATTAATAACAAGGCTATACTGTCAAAGGACTGTGTACATAGTTGCTTCCGATGAATATTTATCAAATCACGTGCACCTGTCCAGTATAATATAGTATAGAAGAAAAAATAAACGTCTTTGATACGACCTCGTCCCTCTTAAAGCAAAGCGAGAGAGAGAGAGAGAGTACACGGCGCAAAAAGAAAAAGAGAGCAATAAGAGAGACAAGCAGTGACTTCCGTTTAGCCGACGACGACGACGGGCCGCGATTAAGGTTAATCGTATTTACCGACGAGTCTCGAGCCCATGAAGGAAATTCAGCTGATGTGCAGTTTGTATAGAGGTGTTTAGACCGAGCGTGTATATAGCGCCTAATTCACGACGCACACAAGTGTTTTCATTGCTATGATCGCTCGGTATACGTATATATTATAAACGAACTCGTAGCAACCGGTAGCAGAGAGCGGTTCATGATATACGTTCATCACATCATAAATATTTTACCACTGCAAATTGCAGCTGGAATCTTATATACACATCGAATGCGCACGCGATACACCCCCGCATCGACCGAATACCCAAATCCTCGTAATTTTATACCCTCCATACATTCTCAAATCGAATCCGTCCCCTGGGAGTCAGTCGTCGCCTCTCTGCAAAAAAAGACTCGCTGAAGTCTCGAATAAGAAAAGAGGGTCTTATCAGCGAATTTCGTGATCGGAAATATTCAAGTTAGGAGAGAGATGCTCTTCGCCCGATTGTTAGGGGATAAGAATCGAAGGTAATTTCGTGACACGTGCGGATTTGCATAACACTTTTTTTCGGTTATGGCTGCGATCCCGTATATTTTTCGCGAATATACGGTGATAAGGAAAAGTTTCTCTTCTCTTATACATATATAAATCATAAACTCAATTCACGCGCGCACGTATCTACATCCGGCTCTGATGGCGTTGCAAAACATCAATTCAGCTACTTACACTCTCTGATGATGCTGTGTACCGTAACAACGTCTACCGATTTTCGCGACGTAGATAACAATATACAGTCCAAGGTCGTATATAGTATATGAACACGTTCGTTTCCGCCTCGATGCAAATCGAGAAACAACTCTCCACAGGAGGGATCGAGTCTCTACGTTACTTTATCATAAAAAAAGAATACGCTCGGGTTTCTCTCTCTGAGTGTGACGGACGGAATGTTTTTTTTTCTTTCTGCTGTAGTGCTTTGTCGAAAGTTCGAGAGCAGACACGTGTCTCCGGGTTTTTTTTTTCGGCTGATGTGTTTGCCGAGCGGAACAAGCCAAACACTCGACGACGATCGTTCAATTAGACGGGGGTGCGGATGAAATCTTGATGTAACAACGGGGTGGTGTGGTGTGTATATATACAGTGCGATTTTCATTAAAACATAACCGTTTTAAATAATAGACCCTCTTGCTAGTATGTATTAGCATATTTAAGCCAAGGCGTTTCGTTAAACTTTCATTACCTCAAGATGTGCGTATTATATATTAGAGCTTCTTCTTCTTGATGCGTTAAAACACACACATCGGTTTTAGTATATACACACTTGGCTGCCTATCTCTCGTCGTCTTGGCGTTTTTCGATTCGCAAACACGAGTCGTCATCGTCACCTTCGAGGCCGTCGTTTTTTTACGGCTCGCTGAATAATAAAGCTCTAACGCTGTATTTGTGGACGCACAAGTGTTACGATCTCTTGTTTGTCGCGCTTTTCGAATTAAAATTTCGCGCTATCTTATCGAGGAGTTTTTTTTTATTTTCCTTTTATATTATACTTTATATTGTATACTGTCTGTGCGGCTGTAAGCGAGACAAAAAATATAGTCGTGCTTCCTGGTAGCTTATGTGCATTATTAGTGTATAATGGACAGTGATTGCGTGATGCGGGAGTAGGGGGAGATCGACGGGCTATTCTTGGCACGGCTGATAGGGTTAATCGCGCGCGCTTTGAGATTACGATGTTTTGCGGCTGCACAGCGTCGTCTAGTAAATAAAAAAATATATTCCTTTAATAGAAATTTTTATCTTTTTGTTGCAGGTGAGTAAAACATATGCTCTGGTCAAGCTATACACGAAAATCCAACGGTCACGTGAGTCACGCACTATATATCCCTCTGTTATAACAGCGTAGTTTCTTCATCAGGAATCTTTTTTTCTATGATAAAAAATTCATTCTCATCCAAAGAAGCTAAAAAAGCACCCTCGCGATCAAAGCCTGCCCGATAAATAAACCAAAGCGTTCCGCGTGCTGACGTAGACATACCAACCAGTAAAGCAGCGCAGGCGCATCGACTCTCTTTTGCCTCTCCACATATCCTCAACTATTGGATAATCGCGACCCTGAGAGCATCAGGTCTTCGACGCGGTAGACACGTGGCTTTGCTTGTGTGTAACTGACCTTTTATATAATGGGAGGACGGATTGACGGATTGTTTTGGCCCTCGTGTGTGTATTAGGGGCGTTGATCGACTCTCTCTTGATTGAAGGATTACCATCAGAGGTGTAATGAATTTGGGATTTCGACTATATAGATGGCTCGTCGTTTTTCGCGGAGAGTGACCTCCCGCGCGAGCAGATAAAATTTATTCAGAGCGTTTTATCAGGCCCGATTATATTATTGATGATCTCGATGACGAGCGTGAAACAATGTAGTATACAACATCTGCTGTTTGATCGAGCTGATAAATTGTATGCTCGACGAGCTGTGTGTGTGTATAATAATTCTTAGAGAGATTTTGCTCGGCTGATTGATAAGCGTTGCCAACAGCTGTCAGCTTGATTCAACAGAGCTTTCCTTATTAGATAACTCTGCGATCTTAATATATACACTTATTATTATATTTTTCGCGCGGATTTTTCGATCTAAATATATATACACGAGAGGTATCCTAGTTTCTTAAAAATCCCCCCGATATCGTGTTCCGTGTGTAAGACAATACAGCTTGCGTCACACAGTCACACGAGTCACCCGAGCCACCTATAATTTGCGCAAGAAACTCTCTCGAAACTCTATAATAATTTTATTTTCCCGTTACACACACCCACGCCAAAGCTCTTCTCCACGAAAATCAAGTTCAACGATCAGTCGAGAGAAAAAAAACCTATAAGCCTATACAAAGGAGCGAGTTCACGAAAGGTCTTTTCTATCTCAGCACAAAAGCCAGCAGTAGTGGCCAGACGGTGTATAAGGAGAGAGACAGATGCGGAGAAAATAGAAAAGTGAGAGAGAACAGGCATAAACATCGAGCGTTGACGCAAAACGGTCCACGCGAGAACGAGATGACGTCGGGGAAGGCGTGAGATGCGTGGGTGGATACGTGGTATCCTATTAGGTATATAGACACGTTATACGTGCGTATACATACGTGCAGTGTATCGAGAGACGAGAGGTTGATGCGCTCGAGTCAATTATCGGTTTTCGTATAGTTTGCTCGCAATATAAAGCGCTCCGAATGATGAAAATCAAGCTTCTATTAAACTGCCACCCGGAATGATGAAGCTTTACTCAGCAGCCGTTGCTCTCAAGAGCCTCGTAAAAAAGAACGGAAAGCGACGTGTCCCAGCTCTCGCGTCATAAAACTTTGAGCGCGCGAAAAGCTCCTCGCCGCCTGCATCCATATATATCGATAATACGCATCGACACCTATACACGCACGACTTGCTGCTCTTCACCCTTTTTTCCACACGAGTTTTCCCCCTTTCTTTTACCGATAGCTATTCTCGCTTTTCCTTTATAATTAACTCCCTTCTACATACCGTGTTGAATCAGCGGAGAGAGAAAAGCTCCTTTTTTGCAGGGCATGAAAAATTCAAATTTCCCACTAGCTCGGATGAAAGCTTTACGAGCGCGCGATGAGTTATGCATGCGATGAACGCTTTATTCCGTTCGAGATGGATTTTCGAGTCGTTTTTGAACTCTCCTCGCTTATTTATCCGGCGTTCTTGATTATTCACACGCACATGGCTCCTTAATCACGTTAGAGGAGTTAGTAGTGATGCGCAACGCTTTAAAGGCTTGAAATTAAGCCGCGGCGGCGGGACGGATTATTAACGGCGACCCTTCTGCTCCATTTTGTCTCTCCTCGAGCATGCAAACGATAAGAGTGTGTGCGGGGGATTGTCTCATCTCTCGCGCTTAATGAGATGGCTCTCTCAGACGAGTAGATTCCATATAGATACGATGTGATGAACAACACCTGATGAGCTGTATGCCTCGTTGCGTTTGCTCTCATATATGTGCTAATTCATTAATTAGAGTCGAGGATTTTTCCTGCTCAAGTGGATGCAGTACATACGCGGAATAATGCAAATCAAAGTTCCGATTTGACTGGAATAACTTTGAACTATATATATATATAACGTCGATATGTGCAGTGTAATGATTAATCACGCATAAATCAGCGCGAAACTCGGACGAACTTCAGAAATCAGTGGGGTAAAACTTCGTCTTTGCTGAGAGGAAAAAGGGAAGTACGACCCCGAATTTCCATAAAGACCACCCTACTCCGGAATAATCTCGGGGGCTACTGTATACCCTCCCGCATATTTTATTACAGTGTGTACCATATATATGTTACTCTCGCAACTCTTCCTCTTTGAACGTGGAATCAGTGTTTAATTAGCTGCGTTTCAGCGCGGCGCTGTTTGTTTCGGCACGTGTGCAAAGGTTGCACAGCTTTTACTGTATCCGCGTAGGATGAAACTTTCCGGCAAAGGAGTATATATCAGAGTATACAGCAACTGGATTGTTGCGATTCTCGGAAGTTCTCGCGCCACAGTAGCTTTGATCATACTGAATCGGGCTTTATTCCAAAGGACAAAGACGCCTAATTATCTCGATTTTTCTCTATACTGTATACCTTCGTGGATAAACGCGCGTTGATTAACAAATTTGGTACTTTGATCGAGTTATACGCCCGGCTAATTGGCAATTACGCTAAATAATTTCGCGCGCGTCCACGTATATATATACTTTCGACGACGAGTTTGTCGCCTGTAATTGAAATTTAATCACACTCCAGAGCTACATTTTCAATCCTAACGAATTTTGAAAGACACACGTGTAACGAAGCTTAGGCTGTGTCGAGCAACAACGGCGGATAATTTCATAAAGTTATATGCATCGCTTCGAGGCGATCGATGATGGCGTTTATGATATAAAAAATGACGAGAGATGAGGCGCGTGTGAATATCGCTTCAGAGATTTATCAATGACTGCGAGCAATCAATGGCTTTGACCGATGATTAATTGGACGTGTGTATAATCACACAAAGACTGAGAGCCGCCGGCTTTGGAAATCAATTTCATTGGATTATCGACTCTGCCTCTGACTCCCTTGAAAATAGCCTCCTTTATTAATAAAATTTCCGATCGATATACTGTCACAGCCGAGCATTATATGTCGTCCTCCTTCGAAATCAGCGAAACGATTCTCGCAAGAAGAAAAGCGCGATAAAACTCGAGCCGATAAATCTGCGGCGGCCGCAATATCCGTCGTCCACGCACATATACCACGATAATTCCTCCAGCAGAAGCAGTAGAAGCTTCCGGATATAATAATCGTCTCGAGTTTTTGGCCGCAGTTCCGGATCGATAGAGGCGTATAGTAGTCGACTGCAGCACATATACACACATATACATTGGCGTGGGTAAACAAATGCTCTTTACGGCCTCTCCTTAAACGGCCCTAATTGCACTACTCGCGCAGCGATTTTTTATAGGCCACTCGGTCGTAGCTCTCTCGCGAGAGACTTTTCGTAAATTGCGCTCTATACGGAAGAGTATAGTGGAGAGCTATTTAACCGATGTGTATACGGGGCCGTAATGACGCGGTTCGTGCCTGAAAGCTTTCGAGCTTGCAGAGAGCCGCCGCCGCCGCCGAATTTCCGTGTTTGTGTGCAGGGCATGTGTGTGTCTTGGGATTTAGAGTAGTGGTTTCTTACGTAAGGAGGGTTGGATAGGACTCGTGCTTTTTTGGATTAGTATGTGTGTGGGTGTTTTAGCTTTTTATGGTAATGGTTTAGTCGGGTTTTCGAATGCCGCACCTTATCTTACGTAAAAATACGAGACGTTTGCGTAAATACTATAGAGAATAAACCCGTCGTTTACACCGTGTACATATATAAGTGCTCGAAAAGGCGGTAGTTTGTCTTACAACCGACAGTCATCCGTTACCTGCTGCTGCACCGAAACACTCAGCGTCCGTCCTGTCTGATGGTACTACTGAATTTAGATCGACACTTGTTCCGCTCGGCTGAATAACGACATATAATGTATTACACCGGATCCATCCGTTACCTCCTGGGATTACGTATATGCATAATTGCGAAACAAAACGAGAAGAGGATTAATACCGTAATGTAGTATATACACGTTATATGTCTTTAATTAAAAAATTCCCGGCTGTTAAACCGCAGCGCAACGGAAGCCGATGAATATTTCCTTCGAGCGGAACCGATATGCTATGTAGTACAAAAAATTCACGCGCACAATATAATACCATCGCGAATAAAACTACCTACAAGAAACTGAAAGAGAGACTATGTTCGCACTACTGGTACATACAGCTTCTTTGTTCGCTGAGTATCAGAAGACTGCTGGTATATACAATAGTCATCATCGGCCGCGTGACGAATGGCAAATCGCAGCAGCGCGAGAATCTTCTTGTGATGTCGCGCGGCTAAAAGCCTTCTCTCTCTCGCGCGCGCTCTCGTTTTGCTCCACGAGTTCTTTGTAATTCGAGTCGCTACTGCTGCTGCATCGGGTTCATCAATCTTGTGCTGTATACTATACAGCCCAGTTCGCGTGAGAGCTGTATATAATATCGTCGAATAAAACCGCGAGCTCTTTTGTAATGGAGGAGTGTGTGAAAAGCTATAGCTTATTATTATTATTATTATTATCATATGGGACAGTGTAGAGAAGAAAGTTGCATCTCTCGATCCTCACCCCGACAAACTACATACAACAACTGCAGAGCGCGCCAAAGTTTGATGGGCCAAGGTGTGTGTGTGTGTGCAGGGCGCCTCGAAATTCGAGTTTACAAACTAGTTTTCTCCCTCCTATCTACACCTCTCTCTGGCTTTACGCTCTATACACTATCCCTTATACCTATAGCAGACGCCTCTGTCGGAGATAACAGATAACTTTTGCCGTTAACAACTTTCGATGCCGCTAATGCGAGCTTGAATTTCGTTTTCAATTTCTTCCTCGTCCCTGTAGCTTTTTCAGCGAATTACCGCTTCTTCTTGTAGAGAGTAAAAGAGAAGAAAAGAAAAATAAACGATTTGCTCGTCTCGCGAACGTACCCCGCAGCAGCAGGACGACGACTTGTTCGGGTAAACACGCCTTGACAGTATTAGAGCATCCCTCAAGTCTAATTGATTGGAAATCGCTCTCGAGATTGCGCTTTAAATACACACAGCGAGTCTGAAGTCGTCATTTGAAATTCAGTGCTGCGTAAGCGGTTTCGCGCCACATTAGAATTTCAGATCACCGGCGCCTCCTGCTGATGCTGCTCTCGCGGAATATCGGATGCGTATAATAATTTCGCGGCGCGTATACGAGTGCGATTGCAAGAGGGTGTTAATATTTGATTGTTTTGAATATTAATTTAGGTCGTGTGTGCGTTTAGTACATAGACTCGATTATTAATTGATATACAAGCGTTTTGTAGTGTAATGAAACGTCAGCGGAGAGTTGTTTGAACTGATGAAAAAATCATCAGGTAGTAGAAGCTGGGAAACTCCTACAGTTCGTTGTTCTGATGAAACGAGTCGCGTCACATTAAAAATTAATAGCGCGTCTATACGTGAACTCGTGAATGATTCATTAACTGCTTGCAATTGACGTAGAACGTGTAAAACGAGCTAGGATTACGAAGGTAACAGTTACTCGCGAAGTTTCCTCGAAAAAGCTTGTTCAAACGACACTTTTCTACTACTGTTACTACAGTGAATCGCCGTAAGGAGACATCTGATCCTGTATCCAAAATTTATAGCTGACTACTTTCGTGAACAAGTTGGGTCTTCCACCGGAACGACAATCGTAATCAGCAGTGGATGCGATACCTATTGCCAGGCCATGCAAGTTTAGTGGTCCACCAGAGTCACCCTATATATGAAATTCAGAACGTATATACCATTAATGCACGCGATCGTTGGAACGAATTCAAGTTATTGTTAGATAGTTATTACATTGCGTTATTATAATTATTATAATACGTTTGGATGCAGTGAGCGGCTGTAAGGACCCAGCGTTTGTGAATTATCGTTACACCACAGTAGGCCTTGTCGCCGTAGTAAAGTAGCGCCACGTAAGGGAATTGACCCTCTTCTGCCTTGTCACCGTTGATGACCCTACGGCCGAGTCCTTCTTCTGTAAAGAGTTTTTAAATGATTACAATGATATACGTTATTTAAAAAAAATTTCTTAAAATTATTCACCTTGACAATTCACGAGGGTGGCTACTATAGCACCAAAGTAGAACAACACAAAAATCATTTTTGCTCTACTACAGTACACATGCATCGCGTGTTGCGTTTTATATACAAGCAGAGTAGCTTTGATTGGAAAATGTAACGACCCCGTGTGTTAACGTGACACAATAACTGTAGAACATACTAAAATAGAAAACTCGCAATAAAAAGCTGCATACAGTAGCCTCTCTTTTTTCATCGAACCTTGAGTCGGCGGACACTCCAACCGACAATTTTCGCGACGTTCAGGCACACATCCTTCGCCGGAGACACGTGAGGCGTCGAATAAATAATCCCGATCTAAATCCAAAGCTAAATAGTCAGCACTGAAATGTGTAGAATAACGGGTTGGCGATCGACCTTCGGCAATCGGCCAAGAAAAACATTTTCGAATCGCACGCGAAACGGGTGAATGAATCCCGATTTTCAAAAGCGAGCCGCCGCCGGCAACAAAGAGCTTTTTGCTGATGTCGATATGTTTTGGCTCTCCTCGAACAGCTGCAAATTCTAAATACAAGTGCGCATCTCGGATTAAACAAGCGGTTGTTTATATACTCGGATCTTGTATTCAACGACTGAAATATTTAGTTAGAATAGACGTATAGGCGATTGCATAATGTGTGTTATCTCGTCGCAAATATAGATATACCCTAGAGACCATCTGTGTAACAAATATTTGACGTGCGTCGTGAGAGGTTCCTCCACTTAACACATCGTCGCGGACGTCTGTTGGGGAAAAAAAAGATGAGCGACGGCGAGACAAAAAAAATCCGGCTTTGCGACACTTCCTTCTATACATCGCTAAGCGCATAATATACTTATATATACGTGGTTACGTAAAACGACGCGAAGAGACTGATCCGCTTATAGCGGGGAGATTCTGGAAAAGTAGGAAAATCAAAAGACGACCGGCCTTGCGGGGGACAGGTGCACTTTTCGGCTGGAAAGTTACTCTAATATAACGAGCTTTTGGTCATATGCCTTTAGATTGTATTTATAGCATACAAAGATTATCGTCTCGATTACAGTATAATCGCTCTCGTTACATGGCCAGTTGTCGTATAAATACCTGGGCTCATTCATAAATCCTAAGGCACAATGGGCTAAAAATATATAGAGTCTCGGTAAAAAGCGTGAATCAAACTCACGGGCTCGATTTAATTTACGTTTCATCTGTCGCGAGCAGAAATTGAAAGCGTGAGAAATCTTGTTACTTGGCATCCTTTCAAGCCGGGAGGAACTTTCTGGTATAGGATTTGGAAATACACAACGAGTTCGTTTTTCATTTATAGCCCCTTTGTTATCGATCGGTATTAAAGCTATAAATATTAGATAATTCAGCGGTGATATATGATGTGTAATATTGTGTACACAAAAAGATCGTTCGTGATTAAATTAACAACATCGATGCAATCGCTCAACACACGTCGTAATTAAGTTGATTTTCCAAGTCATCCGTGTGTGAAACAACACGTATAATCCTTCCGTAAAATTACTCACCCTCTGTACGCTGCTATATGGAAAAACCTAATGAAGCGAGTGGAAAATCGATCTCCACCTCACTATATGCTACTATCAGCCGCAATAATCCGATGAATATTCAGCTGAGATTTGAATATTCAATCTAAACGTTCGTCGAAGCCTCTTGAAAAAGAGAACCGCGAGAAAAGCCAAACAAAACGATTCGCGCGTAGAGGGATGAATCCCGCGCGCGAACAAATACTCCCGCGCGTGAAAAGCCAATTTATATTCGGCTTGTCAGAGCCATTATATTATGAACAAACAGAAAGGTGAATATCTGGTAAAAAAAGGGTATAAGCGTTGCAGGGGTGCGAAAATTCGTGTACGCCGAAAAATTCCGTCGATCGTAAATAAAATTGTAGGTCATCCAGACACTGGATTTTCCTCTCGAATATTGTGGAGAACCCCCTGCAGCGAGTGCTCCGCATGTGTACTGGATTTATATATTCGATTAACCAATTCACTTTAATGTTGAATCTCCGTAATGAAAGACTACTACTACCCGCAACAAACAGTCCACTAATTTGATTAGACACTTATAATTCACACAGAGGAGAGTTGTCGACCTAGAAGAAAAATTCTTTTTTTATCCAAAAATGTTTGAACTTTTGATACGCATTTGCGTGTCTCCATAACGCAAGAGGCATGCAGTTTTCGATTTACGAGCGCGTGTAATGTATCCGTGTGTTTCTCTCGTGCCGCACCTTTCAGGGCTTTTACATCGTAAAGCTTTGTAATTTGCGAGAAATCTCGTGCGTGTGTTCCTTTTTCATTAGACGCGACGTGTGTGAGTGTACTTTTCGCGTTAATGCATACGAGATCACGGGGAGAAAAAAATCCACTACGCACTAGCGGTGTACGAGCATGCGGAATCAGTCGCAGTAGCACCATCAGGTCCCTAATTCCAGCTGACATTCACACGTCGCTAAATTCATTTGAAAATTGGAAGTGTATATAAATAGAGGTTTAATAAGGCGAATTAATATCGTATACACGATCGTTTCAAAAGCAACATATTTTTGTGAGAGTAAAGCAGAGTATACATAATGCAATTTTTAACGTTGATTAAAAATCTCTCGTTCTAAAAGAGCAAAAGTCATCCTAATATCAAACCAAAATTAATCCAATTAGAAACCCCGTTAAAAGTAAATCTCAAAAAGTCTATCCTCAGCTCTCTTATCCACAGCGCACTATCGTCCAATTAGCTCGCCCTCGTATAATAACTGCGCAGCGAATATAAGCTCTTTGCGAAACGAATTACGAAAATCGCGGCGCCGCGCAAGAAAATGCGCACTAGCTTCGTATATATATACACACACACACTCTTTGTTCCCTATATATCATGTCTACTGCGACTGACACAATACCGCTGACTTGAGCGATAAAAATCAAGTGGATCGAATTTTGTCTCTCGAAAATTTTAGCTATACTGACTCCTCGGCTGCTTCTTCTTCTTTCGCACATATCAGGTATTGACCCGAGAGTCTCTATCTTGAATTACCATAAATTTGTTTCCGCTCGAGCGAAGGGGATACATACCCCGAGGCCCGAACTTTTCCACTCGGAAATTGCGTGCGCGAATTTTTCTATATAGCACAGCAGTCGACGTCGCCTGAAATAAAGCCGCGGCTGGAAACTATCGGCGAATATGTTTGCCCAGAGATGGGGAGGCTTCGTGGAAGATTTCAAGAGGAAGTTTCCTTCTTGGAGAATAAAATTCTCCTATACATGGTCGTATATATTTCTTTACTCTCTGAAAATTCGCTCGAATAAGTACACAATTTTCTTTTTGTTCGATAATCCGAAATACATAACTTTCAAGACTAAACAAACTTCGTCCAAAAATCATTCTGATAACGTAACCGATGCGATGAGTGCGAAAACAGGCCGCCGCGGCTATATTCGTAACAATAATATCGTTATCAGCTGCAGCGGGTCGGTGCTGCTGGTGGTGGTCACTCGTGCGCTTTGTTTATGACTCGGTGTGTTGTTATATATAGCGATGCAACGCGAGATCGTTGTCGCTTGCGCGCATATATATACAGTCGAGACGAAATCGATGCGCTGCACTCGCACTAGCACCACCTCTATGACAGTCGGAAGAATTTTTCATATACTTTAATTTAATTATTTCTTCTTCAAAGTTTCAATCACAATCGATATTCAGCAGGATAAAAGCTCGCGCATCTCATTCACACCTACTCCCCCCACGTTTCTTCATTATCGAGTGCAATAACAGCAGCAGCGAATCTATTTTTCACTCGACGCTCTCTCTATGTTTATCCGCGCAGATTAGGCTAATCAGCTATTTGCGCGTTCTGGTTTCTTTCGTTACTCGCAACCGATATACATGTGTATGTGTGTGTGTATTCTCGTTGGCGAATTGTGCACCGCTGCTATTTTTAGAACCATCAGCAGCAGCAGCAGCAGCGAAAACACGAGCGAGCGTATGTTACGTTGCGCCGATTACTTAACGGCTTGCGTGTATGGGCTTTTATCGCTGTTTTAAAAAAATTGCGCTTTTACGAGAGAGATTGATGATTCCGGATGTCGTGAAAAAATGCTTGAATTATAATAATACTACAGAGCTGCACAAATTTGCATTGTTGTTCTGGAGAGAGTTCATTCTCCGCTCAGCCGGTGAATGGACCGTGTGTATATGTATGTATGTTTATAGCAGAACGTGTGGCTATTGTTGGAACTATCGAGTCACCAGGGTCGTCGCGAAAACTTATATTCTGCCCGACTCGACGTTGCCGATCAATATTCGTCGGTCTTCTAAACAACACCTTAACGAAGGATCTGTTTTCCACTCACGCCTTTATCTCGCCAGTTGCGAAATCGAGTTCATTCGCTCTCTACTCTGTATATACAACACACGTATACTCATTGGCAATGAATGGCCGGGTCGCTATCTATTACACGCTAGAATTTATAGAATAGCCGCGCATGTAGCTCAGCTTCGCTCTCCATGAGAGATAACAGTCTGCTAAAGTAATCGGGCAATTTTTAATACAAAAGGACGTCAATAACCTTTTGCGTGTCATGCGACTCATGTGTATAGAGTCTGAATAGGGCCAACGGCGAATTACGTCGGTTGCGCGCGTGCTGCGATGGAAGATTACCCCTTTTTCGCTCTCACTATATATAGAGCCTCTGGAAATTTTTGATTCACTCTGTTGATCGAGAGACGACCGAGTTTTTAATTAAAAATATTATGCTCGTAATGAAAAAGTCGCCAGAGATATGTAATAGCTATACATGTACTTGCATAAGCAGGCGCCGTGTCTGCTGACCCTAATGAACTCGAACTTTTGCTGTCGTTCGCAGAGTATTGAAATAAATCAAAACTCCAATACGACATATCCCTCGACTCAACGGCTTATAGACATTCCCGAGAAAGAGGACGAGTGTCTCTCTCACCTTTGACTCTCTTTCTCCGTCTCCGAAGCTCTCTTTCTCGCAGGCGAATCGAATTATAGTCGCAGCTCTTTTGTCAATAGGCAATAAATTCATCCTCCGCATCGCATCGTTATGTACTCTTGTTCTATTATAAGTAAAGAAAAATATTGACGACAGTTTCAAAGTTCAAGAATGCGAGTGGCGATAACTCCTGGCGCCGATGATTTTTCTCTCTCCAAAGCATCGAGTCCATTGTAGTGTCTTATCTCCGCAATTGCAGCAGTAGCGCTTTATATTGAGGAAGTAAAAAAGTATCTCTGAATTACATCAGCGCAGTATAGCTGCAGTGACGCAAAAGCAAACAAACAGTATAGTCGTCACCAAAAATTAATATACTCTCTCTTGAGGGAGAAAGAGAGAGAGATATTGCACTCGACTCTCGGCAATTGCGCCTCGCTTCATTAAACCCTTTATATACTGCCTTATAGAAGCTAGAGTATATATATATACTGCAGAGCGAAGAAAAAAAAAATCCGCGTCGTTTTTCTCACTGCTCTCTTTCTCCCGCCATTATGTGCATGGAACGCGCGCGCGCAATAAGGTCGAGGAGGCTCGCGGCTATCAACTTTTCTTCCGCTTTTAGACACGTTCTATTCCCGGACGCCTCTAAGGTCGCGCGCGGAAGTTCAGAAAGAGAGAGGGCTGCTGGCCTTTGACGATGTTTTTCTTTTTCGGAAATAAGGGGTTATTGGATGCGTTTCTTTGAAAAAGCAATTTTTCTCGACTTCACGCAGTGACCTGGTGTGTTTATGCAAATCACGTAGAAGCTCGATTTTTCTTCTCCCTCGGAAATTCCAGGAACGCTTTTCACTCCCCGAGAAAGTTCCTCCGGTGCAGTATAACCTTCGCAGTAGGGGCTCGAACTTGCGAACGAGTAATTGGTCGAGCGTGTGTACATATATATACAGCGATCGAACTTACGGCCACTTTGCTGAATTCTCGGTGCAACCGCGCGTTAACTCGAAGCCCTGCGCTGTCAGCTGCTTAATAGTTTAATATTACTCTCCCGTATATATTACACGATACCCTCGAGAGGTATATACACACAAACACAGGTATATAAGTGTATAGAGTCGTTGGTGACTAACGACTCGGGCTTTTGCGCTGTTGCAGGCTCCGCGTCGATCGAGCAGAAAAACGGAAACGGCAACAACAAGGCCAGCAAGACGAACAACAATGGGGCCGAGGTCAATAGAAACGAAGAGCAAAACGGCTCGCTCGACAAATCCCAGGCCAAGAAGAAGCCACAGGCGCCCGGCGGCGGACCTCTCTTACAGCAGACGTAAGTGCAAAAGTGTACTCTTGATTTTTAAAAAAAGAAAAAAATTAATCAAAGCCCGGACACCGTAATCGAATAATCCATCATTCGAGGAAGAGCTTCCCTCTCGCTGTGCTTCTTCTTCCGTCCCCCATCAGCCGAACGCACCCCAATACTCCGAAGACAGCACACTCGTTTTACGGTCGGCCGGTGATTTTGCAAGCGGCAGCCCTCTATCGATTTCGCGAGGCTCTTCTCTCCCCTTTTTTCGCCTGCCGTGTGTATACCTACACACTATACACTGTTCTTTCTTTAATTGGCTTTTTCTCGTATACAGTACCTCTTGCGGCTTTTAATTAGAGAAGAGGAATTTTTCTATTTTTGTCTTCGTTCTTTATCGTGCTTGATAAAAAAAAAAAAAAAGAAGAAGAAGGAATAATATCGTCCGAAAAGAAGCTTCGCGGAATTCCCCGTAGACGTGCACGAGCTCTGATATATATATAAAGGACGAGAAGAGCAGCGTTATTGCAATTGATTCCCCGGATCGAACTCGCGGCGGCAAAGTATATACCTCTGGAGAGGCCGTGTGCTGGACGATAAAAGCGCGTTGCTGCAGTCGTCCTCTTGCAGGAAATTCCAGGGGCTTATACTCGAGACGACGCGTAATGGAAAAAGGCCGAGGGAGAGAGAGAGACTCGTGTTCGATGGTATTTTCTTTGTACACATAGCTATACGCAGGGGATGTAAATTTGTATTCCGTGCGTTGGAATCACGTATCGTTTTTTTTTCTTCCTCTTTCTCGATGGATTATTGGGAAACGCTTTTTTTTGTTGAATTACGGGCCACTTGGTTATATAGTTTTATCTTGTCGAGTTACGGCGGTCGTTTCTCTCTTTATTTACGCGTTATTCATCGCTTGAAAATCGATTTCTCTTGCCTCTTATCGTCGACGACCCGAAGAAAAACGACGCTAACGAATGTCCTCTCTTCTGCTTTCAGAGAGATATCGACCAGCCAGTTGGACTTCTTCAGGATGCTCGACGAGAAAATCGAGAGCGTAAGTATTTTACAACCGCTTATAATGATCGTATAATACAGCCGCGCGCGCACGATCGATAATTATTGTATAGGCTCTATTGTGTCGCTGTGTATATACACAGCGCGATTATACTCGCGATCGTGCGAGCATTGTATTGTCGCATATAATAAGTCGATATACATACCGGCGGCGCGTGACACACTGTAATACGACGAGTAATGGGAGTAGGCTCTTCGATTTGTCACGTTCGAAGATCAGCTATAAATAAACAAATGCAGGCCGTAAGTTATTGCAAAAAAGATGCGACGCTTGTATCCGCCGACAACGAGAGATGAAAACGAAAATCGTTCTCTGTATATACCCATATACTCCTTCGGCACGTTTTATATGAATATATATTGCAAACGGCGCCAGTAGACGACGCCAGCGCACAATGGCCTCTCGACAAAAGGCTTATCGGCACACTTGGCCGTTTCATTTTTCTCCATATCCACCGCCGCCTATAGCTTGACACCGAATAATGCCGTTTTATGTAACCCATTCTGCCGTCTTCTTCTTCTGCATCTATGTCTCGTAAAAAAGTCGATCTACTTTTTTTTATTGCATGTGTTTGTTACACACACTCGAAATTTCGTTATCTTCGGACCTTTGACGCTGCGGCGGTGCGGTAAAACATATATACGCGCGCGATCTGCCACTGCTGCGGTGGCGGTCAATGAAGCGCACGCACGTATCGGAAATTTGCATGGTTCGTCGCAAAATGCCATCGTCGCTCGGCTGAGCAGCAGCAGCAGCAGCCCTCTTTTAATCGCTGATACGCGCCTTTTCGCCGATGAATAATTTATAAAAAGATCGCGGTATTTTTAATCCATCAAAAAATCCGCCCTTTATTGTATATCTGGCATTATCGTGTTATATGCGATCGTGTGTGAAGCAATTTATCGATGAAAAATTGTTGGACGGAATTTCCGGATAAAAGTGTCATTCTTCTCGCGCGCCTATAGAGTTATACGATACACCGAGGTAGAAAAGAAGCGAAAAAATTACAAGTGAAATTTTCTGAATTACAGGGCCCAGACTACGACGAGAGCGCGGACTCTCACCGAGCCGAGCACGTCACCGGTCTACTTCGACGCTGGGAGCTTGCGAGCGTCTCCTGGTCTAACGTCGCCGACCTCAACACCAGCAACGCCCTCAAACAGCAGCAGCAGCATCACCAGCACGCCCCGAGCAACCGGCCACTGGCCAGTCTGCAACAGGCCCACCGCAGCGGGGCCTACAAGAGCCTCCCACCTCCGATCAGCGGCCTGGGCAGCTGCGCCCTCAGCGCCAAGGACCGCGAGGGTATGCGCAACATAATCGGCGGTCGTCCCGAGAGCGCACCCGTCTACGTGCGCAGTGCCGCCGCGAGGGTCGACGGTCTCCAGGACGTGGTGCACCACGCCGGGCCCTCGCCCAACATGCCGCGTCACGTGCTCGAGTCCATCAGCCAGTCGCCCACCCAGAGCCTCAAGACGCCTCCCGGAGTCTCGTCGCCCACCCCGGGCAGTCGCTACCAGCACTACCACCATCCTGACTTCCAGCAGCCGGCCAAGGTGACCAAGGCCCAGTACAGCCAGGGCCCGAGTCCACTCAACGGCGACTACTACGGCAGACAGGGCTACGACTCGCCCGGGCCAAACGCGCTCATCCGCAACTCGCCCAGCAATCCCTACGTCCAGCAGTTCCAGATCACGTCGAGCCCACAGGCACCCGTGCAGCAGCAGCAGGTCGCCTCCGCGGCTCAGAGGAAACGCCAACAGGGCGGATTCCAGATGACGTGACCGGGACAGTACCGCACCAGGCCCGAGCCCGGCACCGCTCCAGGCTGGACCGCGCGATAAAAGACTGATATATCACATACACACATACACCGAACGAACGTTCTGCGACGAGAGGACGAGTGCTGCTGTAGCTGGGATGCTGGATGAAAGTCGATTTTCTTCCGGTTGCTGCTGCTGCTGATTTGCTTTTCTTGTATATATATCGAAGAGGGGTGTGAGAAGGTGGACTATATGCCCGGTGAACCCGACAATATATATTTATTCTTTCGTTTTTATTATATATACATATATTTATGCGGATTCTCAAGTCAATTACATGTGTGTAACGCAACCGAAATTCGTTGGGAAAACAGTACAAAACGCTGACACTTATTCCTCTACTGCCCGAAATTTTGTTACACGTTGTTGTGGGAAGAAAAATTCACGATTTTTTTTTATATTTTTTTATATACGAGTTTGATTATTTGTATACGTTAGGATTACAACACTTGGCATTTGTTGTTTCTAATCAAAGTATAGTCCGCCTCTGTGATTTACCGAGTGGAGATACGAACACACATATACAGCTTCGCGATCGAAGAAGGCATTATTCGAATATTTTGTAAATATTATAAAGTATGCAAGGATTGTGGAATGGAAAAACTGTAGTCTCGTGCGACGACGACACCGAAACAACGTTAAACATAAATCAAAACAATAAATTCTAACGGCATTTGTAAAGGTCATTTCTTTCCGAAATTTAGATTCGAAATTTACACAACATCCGCATGTGTTTTATAAATTTTCATGTTTTGTATGGATTTTTAAATATACCGCGTGTTTCTATATGAGTTTTGCATTTTTAATCGCGATTTACTTGACGAGAAGAAGATTGTTTAGACGACGCGACGAGAAAACAAAAACTATATTATACAATAAACAAATGTATAAGAGATACAGCCCGAAACCAAAACCAAAAAGCAAATCATAGTCTACCTTTGCTGCTGACGTATAGATCAAAGATCCTCTCTATTGTAAGTGCCAAAGGTCGTACACGAAGGGAACGATGCTGCAACAGAAGAGGAAGAATGAAACGACGTCGAACGGAAAATCTCGACGCGCTTATAATACTGTGTTGTAACACTGAACGCGTGTAAAACTCGAGCGCGGCAAAGTGCGCCATAAAACTCGTCGAAGACGACAATTGTGTATGCGAAAGCTCTCGATTCGGACTTGTATAAATGTATTAGAGCTCTATTCCAGCGGGAATATGCGATGGATGTAATGAAAGCGGTGTATTGCATGTGTATATACATAGCTTGTGTACATATACACATATATGTAGGTGAACGAAGCGCGCTGCGCTTTATATATATGTATATACATATATGTATAAAATGAGAGCTCAGAGCGAGATTTAGAGTGTACGCGAGGGTGTGTGTTTTAGAGACTCGAGATATATATAAATATATATATATATATTACGGCACGGAAAGAAGCGTTACATAGGCTTAGAATCGTAACATTGTGTATAGATTCATTATGTATGTAATAATTAATTAACGTTAAGTACGCTAAATGAATAATGAAGAAAAATAATAATAATAATAATAATATAATAAACAAAACTTCGACGTGATGACTGTATATTTCTATGTTGACCATGTTTTCAAACGATGCAGATTAAAAAAAAACAGATGTTGACCGATAGACAGCTCTGAAAAAGGGATGATTGCGACAAAGTGAAAAATAAGACGACAGAAATGATGAGATGAAAAAAAAACTATCTATATATATATTATATATAATACATAGTTGAGGCTGAAACAAATTTTATATTTCATGTTACGATATACTATATAAAATATACACTGTATTACGATGATATGAATTGCAATTCACCTTTAGAGATACTTTGGGTCATTATAACCATGTGAACGACGACGATACAATTCCGCTGCGTAATCGAGGAAAATTATATCCATTTGTGACTTTGCATCTTCTTCTGTTGGATCGGATCTTACTTTTTCGTATAAATAAATTCATAATTTCTCCTTAGCTCGCTATGTGTAATTTTATTCCTCCAATCAAACATTACCCGTAATTAAACGAAAAATCCGCATTATCGCGTTCGAAAAACGAACGCCGAGTATAGGTAAAAGGGTCGGTATATAGAGCGACGAGAAAC
Organism: Cecidostiba fungosa; assembly: GCA_900474305.1. NCBI lineage: Eukaryota > Metazoa > Arthropoda > Insecta > Hymenoptera > Pteromalidae > Cecidostiba > Cecidostiba fungosa. The sequence continues at coordinate 110,634 of UCOJ01000340.1, forward strand.
GCGATACGATATATATATATATATATATGTATACCGCGTAGGAGCGAGTCTGGAGACGTGGCAAAGACTGCACGTCGCCCTAATCCGATTTAATGCGGATACATACGGGCTGTTCCGTGTCGAGCATACGTATATACCGGCTGCAAAAGTATAGTTCCTTCCTATACGGAAGGATTGCATTAAGTCGAAAGAAAGTTTATACTTCTTTTCAGTAGAGTAATGTTGATGTATTGTAGTTTTTCCTTCACAGCAAAGCTTGAAATTTATTATGAGAATAGTCTCGCTATATTTTATTTCAAACTTTTGCAAGGATCTAAAAAAAAAAAAGCTCGCAACGATTAGGAAGATAAAAGCTTTGACCTACATTTTGCAAGCACACATTTAGCTGCGACTAAAAACTTGAAATTTTTTCCAAAATTCTTGCTTTAGTATACATAGTTCTCTAACAACTCGGATGCTCCAATATTCTAAATACCAGCTTTTATACTCACGTACCCCAGCATGACAAAAACGTTTCAAGCAAATAACTTGTGCAGAAAAGTTTCACGGAAGGCTCGGCATATATATATAGCATACTCGCCTAATAGGATCTGCGAGTGCGGAGGCAGTCCGCGCGCTTGAGACCCGTGGGGGTACTTACATGTAATCGTATTTGATTCGCGGTGCGCGGATTTCTCCGCAGCGTCAGCGGATTCTCAAAGGGCGAGATTTCCAGCCTCGCCAGCGATATTCGGGTCAGAGAGCTTCTTCAGACGTCTCGCCCTCGGGCTTTATGCATCAGCTTGCCAAGTCTGCGTTATTATTTTCTTTTATGAATAAGGTTCAAAGTTGAAGAACTTTTATTATTTTTTAATTATTATAGGTATGTAAAGCAATCTTACACGTTAGCCGACGCTATCCTGTCTATCTACTGAATCTACTTTACCGTCGAAACTTGCAGTTATCATTGTTTTTCTAAATTTAGCACATTTAAGCGTTGGTAAACATGAATTTTGATAATATGCATCTCGGAACACCACCTTTTACTATACAAGATAAATGATTATTTTAATTGTGATCAAAGCGAGATATAAATATTTCAACCAATCAGCGTGACTCCGACATTCCTAACATTCGATTCAATTTTTGAACGATGCCTTGACGGAAGCTTTGTCGGTGACCGACCGGACCGGGTGATCGACAGCCGACACTCCGGTCGCCAACCCTATGGTCGGCACTCGGCACATCGTCAGAGTTCGCACTTCCACACTCGTCCACTATTAGGCCGTTATTGGGACACGGTACCGCTGTCGCCATCTGTCGTCACATTCGTCGAACGAAAATGCGGCTGCACCTGTCAAACGCTGTGCACTCCACTTGACAGTCATATTTTGAATAAGGAATTTCTCCGGACGATTATTTTCGCTCAAAGGTTAGTACCTCGCGAATTCGTCAAACTATCCTCGATAACTTTACGCTAATATTCCAACGGCCAGATTCGCAAAAAATTTTCTGGGCGTGGCATGCGCGAATCTCCTCGGCGCGACTCGCAAGTAGTCCGATTTCGGTTTTCTCGGTTATTCTTGCTTTGGCGATGTCTATCTCTGGATTTTACGAGATGGATTAGTCATCGGATCATTCATGCTGACGTTTGACTGGGAGTTTGATGGAATTTGCATGAGTTTTATCAGAGGATATTTTAATCTCACGGAAGGCGTTTGAGGTTAGGTTTCCAGTCGCGATGGAATGTTGTTTATTAATTTATAGACGTTGACTCTATTTCTAGTTCTGTTTTGATGTACGATAAATTGACGTAGGTACTGGAGAGTCATTCTTTTTATTGTTTTGTTCTTGGAACTTTCGGAAAATCTCGTTTACGTTTGACGCGCCTTTTTAGTTGTTATTATTGTAAAATATACTTGATTTGTACTGTGTGTTTTATTTAATAGCGTTAATTTATTTGCCTTTTCAGACAATTAACCAAGTAAACAAAGTGCCAATTGTACCATATGATGCCACTCTTAAGAAGATAAGGATTCATTATAAATAAAAAATCTTCAGTATGGAGAAGAGAGGAAGTGCTGAGCTTCTCAATGTCGAACAAAATAATTCAAAAAATGCTAGTTCCGATTCCCTCAACTCAGACAGCAAAAGCAGTTCGCTCAACTCGAAAATGGGACAAGAATCGGTAAATATTATTGTTATAATTAATTCTTTAATAAGAATTTGATATATGGTAGATCAAAATAGATTTGAAACAATGATACTTATACATTTAAACATTTTACTTGTGTGTACGAACTTCAGGAGAGTTGGGAAAAGGCATCTCATTCAAAAAGCTTCTCAACAAGCTCTACTTCAACAGATAACAATATCATTTCTGCTCTAGAAACTAAAAAAGAAAGTCAAGGAAAGGTGGACTCGGTAAACTTGTCTATGAAATATCAATTGAGCATTTTTTATTTCTCTTTAGCAGTTAAAGATTATTTTCTTCATTAATTTTTGTAATGCTTTGGCTCATAAGGCTGTAAGAACATTTGTCACGCATGAACATTAGAGTTATTCGTAGGTAGACACAAATTGCTTAGCTAGTACAGAAATTCAAAACTGGCACAGAGCATACATTGCAATGTACATCTGAACACAAATTTAAATATATTATTAATGCGCTGTATTTATTTTTTATTACAAACTTTGTTGAATATCATGATCATTGAATCGTAAATGAAATATTTTTAGCAAAAACTAATCAAACTTATTTTTTGTACAGAATTTAACTGGGAACGAGACAGGACCACCTCTTCTCAATGGTGAGAGAGTCCAAGGAGTTGCCCGTGATGTCACATACTTGTGCCCGTACTCAGGACCAGCCAGAGGGGTACTCAGTGTCACCAATTACAAGTTGCATTTCCGCAGTATCGATAGGGAAACTCCCTATGTGGTAGAAATGCCTTTGGGGGTTGTCAGCAGAATTGAAAAAGTTGGTGGTGCATCTAGCAGAGGAGAGAATTCTTATGGAATAGAGATCTTCTGCAAAGACATGAGGAACCTCAGATTTGCACACAAACAAGAAAACCATTCCAGACGAAATGTTTTTGAAAAATTACAACAGTATTCTTTTCCACTATCGCATAATATGCTTTTATTTGCTTTCGAATATTCCGAGAGTTTTCCTGACAACGGCTGGAATGTGTACGAACCCATTGCCGAGCTGAAACGAATGGGAATCAATAACGACATGTGGAAGATATCCAAGATTAACGACACGTATTCCATATGCGACAGCTATCCTGCGGTTTGGGCAGTTCCCACCGCAGCTACGGACGAGGATCTTCAGGCCTCCGCTGCATTTAGAAGTCGCGGGAGGCTACCCGTTTTATCCTGGATTCACCCGGAAAGCCAGGCGACAATAACACGTTGTGCGCAGCCTCTCGTTGGTGTTGGCGGAAAGAGAAGCCGCGAAGATGAGAGGTACATACAGTTGATAATGGATGCCAATGCTCAGAGTCACAAACTTTTTATAATGGATGCACGGCCCATGGCTAACGCAGTGGCCAATAAAGCGAAGGGTGGAGGATATGAGAGCGAGGATGCTTACCAAAATAGCGAAGTCGTTTTTCTTGACATTCCCAATATTCATGTGATGAGAGAAAGTCTTAGAAAATTAAAAGGTGCGCTACATTATAACTGCCTCTCGCCACGAGTAATTTTACGATTTATTAATTCACGATTCCATTTCAGAATTATGTTTCCCTAATATTGAGGAGTCCAGGTGGCTTTCTGGCCTAGAATCAACAATGTGGTTGAAACATTTAAAGTGTATTCTTGCTGGAGCAGGCAAGATTGTTGATAAAGTAGAAACTCACAAAACTTCAGTACTAGTTCATTGTTCGGATGGTTGGGATAGAACTGCTCAGGTGAGTAAATATTGCGTTTTGTATTTCGAGTTATCCATTTTCAGTTAACTTATTAATTAATTAATTATTATTTGTTGTTTTCTACGCAGTTAACGGCATTGGCGATGCTGTTATTGGATCCCTATTTTAGAACTATTAAAGGATTCGAGGTTTTAATCGAAAAAGAATGGCTAAGTTTTGGCCATAAATTCCAACAGGTAGATTTAATTTTGATGTTTGCTCCGCGAAAGTGAACAATTTTATTATTTTTGTATTTTTTAAATTTATTTCATTATTTCAGCGAATTGGTCATGGCGATGAGCACCACAGTGACGCAGACAGGTCGCCCGTGTTTGTTCAGTTTATAGATTGTGTTTGGCAAATCAGTCAACAATTTCCAAATGCCTTTCAATTTAATGAACATTTTCTGACAACGATATTGGATCACCTTTATTCTTGTCGATTCGGCACTTTCTTATGCAGCAGGTATGTCGCAGTTTTGTTAAAAATTATTAATTTAACAGTTTAAAACTCCATTAATTTTAATTTTAGTGAAAGAGAAAGAGTACAAGAGAGACTAAAGGAAAAAACAGTATCGTTGTGGTCGTTCATCAACAGCCAGTTGCCTTTGTATCAAAACCCACTTTATTGGGACAGTCCAAATCAGCAGCAAGTTTTGATACCCGTCGCAAGTATGAGATACATTAGGCCATGGAAAAGCTTTTACTGTAGGTGGAATCCTAGTATGCGGCAACAGGTATTGTATTTTGAAATTAGGCTATCTAGTATCGAGTCAAAAATAAAACAATCTAATTATAATATTCTGTTCCAGGATCCCGTGTACCAGCGCACGCGCGAACTTCTAGTCCTGAAGGAGCAACTGAAAAAGAAGGTGGAGGAGAATCGTAGGGAGCAGGCATCGCGTACGAACCGCACGCTAAATTCCTCGGCAGCACCACGACTGCACTCTCCCGTGCACTCTTAGCAGTATCCGGTTGACCAGCCGCGGCTTCTTCTAACTTGTAGCTTTGTAAATGAGCCTTAGAACTTTTTAAAAAACTGTATCGCGATATGTAAACGCATCAAAACATGAAACGTAGAGCAGCTCTCGAGCAACTATATACCTACTGTGGTGTATCGCGCAAGAAAATGTTTATCCTTTGACTGAACCAGCATCGCTGTTGTACAAAGCGTTACTATTATAGACTCGTGTCGACGATGAGAGAATGGAAGAAAGGAAGAAGATGCGAGGAAGGAAGAAAGAAAATAAGCACGCTTTTTGTGAATCTTTAAAGTATGTATATGTATATATTACAATCTTAGGGATAAAAAAAACACAAACAATCGTACATTTATACCTACATGTAGTGAACGGTATAAAAAAGATTTGATATATGATAAAACTAAGAAAAAGGAGAAAATTGTGTGAGTTTCTGCTTTTTATCAAAGTCTGTTACGCGCACGCTTCGTTTTGGCCTCGAAGTGGTCTATATCTAAAGAAGTAAAAAGTAAAACTGCGAGTACGGCGCTGCTGCATCATCGCTTTCTCACACCGAAGAACGAGCGCATCAGCAAGACCGTCGGCGTCTCCAGCATAAGGGAAAGCGCGTACGAGCACAAATACGTCACCATCAAGTTTCCCAGGAATATAGCACCCTGCATACAGATTACAAAAGTTATCAGCAATATAGACTTGTTCAATTTTAACCAGTGGACATTTTTTTTCTTGCTGTGTGTGTGTGTGCGATAGTATGTAGTCAGACTTACGTTTGGAAGGAAATCCACGTGAACAGCTGATTCGCTGTGTAGGTAAATCGAATTAATGAGAAAGGGATTAAGCAGATAAGCGCAATACGTCAGTCTGCTTAGTGGAATCCAGGCCTTAAAACATAGTATTTTGTTCACAATTCCTGAAACGAATAATTACGATTATGGTTCGCGCTGAAATTTTTACGAGAGAAATTTTTTATGGTTTGTAATTAAAATTTTGTATCAAATGCCCCCCGTTCTTATGTGTATCGTAAATGATAAACTTTGTTAAAAATCTATCATAACTATTATTGAATAAAGTGTTTTTTTAATACATTGAATCGTCGTTTGAAGTAGCGTAAACTTTGTACACGTACCTCCGTGCTTTGTGCAGCAAGCGACGAGGAGCCAAGCCAGACCGACTGCCCAGACGGTTCTGCTGAAGGCAACGTAGAAAGCGGATAAAAGTACGGATATTTGCTTATCAACGAGGCCAAAGAGCACGACCAGGTTGCAGGTGCTACCAAGCAGCCAACCTATCACGACGGTCCTCTGAAAAAAACTAATTCGATGACAATTTTTTCTTGTGCGTTTAGTGAAATTAGTTTTATATTTTGATTATGTACGTACTCGCCGTAATTCTAGCTTATTATTCAGTCTTATAACAATATATGCCGTTATCATTCCGACTATATAGGGGCCGATTCTCGTCCACGGCGGATCGTATAACACGTCCAGCATGTGATACTGCTGATCCATTCTACAATTTTGAGTTCGATTTGGTATATTTATGTCAGACATACTGTATATTCTTTTTTATAAAATTATACCTACGTGGGCACGTAATCGTTGATGTACGCTATATAACCGGTACTGGCAATCGAGCCAATTAACAAGCATAGCAGAATCACTACTGCCGTTTTAAAATATCTGAAGAAAAGAATACCATTCATAATTTTAACGTAAAAACAATTTATCACTCGAGACACCGAGGTAGAAACTTACGTAGAAGAGAGAATCAACAAGAACATGCCGATTATGAAAAACTGCATATCATTTGACAAGTACCAACTCCACGACATACACTGTGACAGAGAAATAAACTTATACATTTGTAATCGATGGAATCGAAAGTAAATGATGTAATATGTAGTTAATAGCCGGCTCGCTTAGTTACGTAAAGTGTAAGTATACTCACCATTGTGTCTCTGCCGAAGAGATTATTAATGTAAAGTATGTTTCTCCACCAGTACTTTTCGCAAGTCTCGTGGGGTCGCTCGGTCATGTGAAATTGCGAAGTCCTGCCGTACCAAGAGGCGTTGAGCTGCAGAATCCCCACCATCATCATGTATGCAGGGGTCAAACTGAAAAGTTACGTTTATCTCTTTTGAAGCTCTCGTCGCCGCAGCTTTCGAAATATTGTAAGATGCATCATATAGCGTACCGTATAAAACGTCGTATCACCGTGACGATAAATTCTAAAACGTTGAGCCCGTAATTCGGTTTTCCGGGCCTGTCGTCTTTGTGAGCTCTGAGATACATGTAGGCTACGAGAAATCCACTCAGAAAGAAGAACGTGTCGACGGATAGAGTGGAATTGCTTATTACTTGTACAGCGAAACCTTCCGCTATTCTCCAAGACCAGGGCTTATTGTCTATTACAAGCAAAAACAGATTGTATATCGCGTTTGTATTTTGCTCAGAATATTCAACTTACCAGCATAGTCACTCATATAAAAGATCGTGTGGATCATGATGATCCAGACCATTCCGAGGAACCTCAAGCCGTGGATGGGCGCGACGGAGTCGCTGTTCAGCTTCGTACTGAATATCGCCCTCGTGTTCGAGTATACCGAGAAACAGAGCAGAACTTTACCCATAACTCCGGGTTTTCGTTTCCTCTTCACCACGGCCGCTTCTAAGTTATCGCTCAGCTTTATTCTTTCTGGTAGGAAACCAAATTTTCTTTCGTTAATAATATAAAATAATTGTTAAATTGAATGATTAATTGTAACTCTATACCATTGTTGTTTTCGCAGAGCTCGGATTCCTCTTTCTCAACGACCGATCGTTTTCGGTGCAGCATCACGTCGTAAGCTGAGCCGATCAGCATCAACGCCAGGATCAATGCTATTACAAGTCTGCAAAAAAGTTTGATTTTTTAAATTCAGAATAATCATTTAATTTCTATTTAAAAAACGCACTTGATAAAAATGATTCTTCCATTGAGCAGCCAGAGATGATCATCTATTAAATCTCTGACCTGGACCAGTCGGAAGTCCGCAGAGTAGAGTTCGCCGACGATCAAACTTCTCTGTTTAAACATCATGCTCAGAATCTCGCCCAATTCGCTCGTCGAACATGAGGCTGGTAGACACAGTCCCAAACTCACAAGATCCTACAAGTTGAATTCATTCGTCAAGTAGAGAAAAAGTCGAGCTTAGTGAGCCTGGAATATAAAAAAAAAATATCCACCTCGTTGGGGAGCCTGACGTGGTATTGTAGCGTACTATTATGCCTAAAGTACGCGACGAAGTAGTTGACCCCATAAGGCGGAAACTCTTGACTGGTATCTCGAAGCCGAGAATTATTATTCATAACGTTCGATTGAAGGACGAAGGGCGCGCGGTTCTGTGTGTCCAGGCACTGGCTCCTGCTGCCCAGCCAGTAGTTGTTTCCGTATATGAATCCGGGCTTCGGCTCACCGCTCGAATCCAGCACTGCAAGTTAATCGCTGGTCTTTGAAATGTTCTTGATTTTTATCACGTTTTATGAACGAATTACTTGTGCGCGTGTCCATTTAAATTAATTAGCTCTCGCTTTTTTGCTCTGGCACTCGTTATCGTAAAAGTTATACGACCCGGCTAATGATTAAAAGACGCATTAGATTTGAATTTTGACTGTCGGAAAATCATTGACTTGCAAATGTACCACAAAGGTTGGGCAATTTCTAATTGTCTTCGTGCCAGTTTCAGAAAAGAGCATACGAAAAGAAAACTACCATTGCGAAATAACGCAAAACTCCTTATTCTTACGAAATCTCGAAGCGTAAATCACTTTTTATTGATTTACACGCCAAGCGTTTCCCGTGATAAAAATTCATTTTTTTTTTCAACGAATTCAATCCTCGTTTTGTACATAAAATTGAACGTCCCCAGGTGCGATCTCGCTCTAGAAGGAAGAGATGACGTTGCGCGCTCGAGAAACTAGTTTCTTGTGTAACGACGCGCGAAAGTCCAACTGCAGGCCGCCGCATCAGAAAAGCGCGCCGTAGCAGCAGCCGCATAAATGCATACGAAAATTCATCGGACAATGGACCACGTTATACGCGAAATGTGAATTCTGAAACGTTCGAAATCGACGAGTAGCAACAATAGGGTCAACGGAGCTATAGTTGCATAATTTTCTTCTCGAGTTTTATTGCCTCGAAGTAATTACTTAAGCATCGACGAGTGATTACGCTTGCGCATGGAGAAATGGATAGGTATATAGATCGAGTTTGAACTTTCTTCGGTGTCAGTGGATTTTTTTTTTATTTTTCTGTGTAAGCGAGCTGTGATTAATCGTCGATCTTGAATTATACAGTCGCATCGGTTTGACGAGTGAAAATTTTGTCTGCGATTGATTGATTGACGCGGAGATACTTATAAGTGTGGGTTTGCGTTTGTGTTTTATCGCGCGGTGATTAATTGGTTCCGCGTGTACTATACGGTATGGTCGAAAGTTCGCGAGCTTTCTTTGCCGATTTTAATACTGCGTTCATTCATCTAGATCGATTTGGATTTTGTCTCCGAATACACACTGGAGTTGTTGGTCTCCTTTGAAATCAAAACAAACGTTGTGTACGTATATAACATTTATTTATACACAAAGTGATATATTCGCCTGAATAAATCCTCGTTACTTACAGACAATTTTGCATGTATACGTACTTTTCAAAGCCCAAAGCATCCTGTCGTCGACGGCTCTCCTAAAAAGCTCGAGTTCACGTCGGCACTTGCCATCACTTCCATTAAGTGCATTCGAACTTGCAGCTGCCAAACCATAAACCGGCAGCGTTCGCCTCAGAATCTCTTCTCTCTCAGGAGCTTCACCCATTCCCTCATTCACTAGCACCAAGAGAACCACCGCCACTACTTTCGTTTTCCACATTTTTAAATTTTATGCGAACGTTAAACTAAAAACGCGTGTTTATATTTTGGTTCAAGAGAAGAAGCGATAGCGCCGCGCGCAACACCGGCTGGTCATCGGTGTTCACACGCGGTCCGCGAATAGTCTTGTGTGTCTCCCGTGTCTGCGTCGGCGATCCGAAGAAAACTAAGGAGCCGGTTGCCTCTCGCTACAGTTGGGAGGACGTGTATAGAGCAAATGAGTGCGTGACTCTCTATACCTACCCCACTCGCATTTTCCACGGAGATTGTGACGAAATGCGCCGGTATACACTTGCTTTTTATTCACCAGAGGTATTATTGGGAATTTAAATGTATAATAAGGACGATCTTATAGCGAATGAAGAAACTAATTATTATTTTTTGTAATTTAGTTGAGACTCAGATAACCTTTAATTAATTGTCTTTTTGTACTGATGACGTATATAATGATGTTGTGTTATTGTTTTGATAGGCATTGTAATGTACAGGCAGCTAGTGAATATGTTGTAAACATATGATTTGCCCGGTGTATTATGTCATATTATGACAGAACAATAACGCCGGGAAATTTCGACAAATTATGGGGTTCTGCATCGATGCTCACAGCAAAAACCGGAAGCTTTTCAATTAAAAGTGTATCGATCAAATGCTATTTCATAATTTTCCGATTTTAACGAAAACGCGTCGAATCTTACTCAACAATGATGCGAGGATGAGTGCGAATTGCGTTAAGTTTCAAATTTCTTAATCGTCAATGTATTCTTGTATCTATAGATTGCAAAATAAAAGAAGAGAAATAGGACTACTCAAACTCGATCATGCGGAGGAAAAGCACATTGTGTAATTAAATCTATAATCCCTTGCGAAGAATCTAGAATGAAGCCATAACTCCAAATCATTAAGCTCCAATCATTCAATAACCGCGACATAACTCCATATTTTACATAAAATTCGAAATATAAACTTTCACCCGATCGCCGGCTATAAATTAACACAAAAATATACCAATCACGCAAGTCGCCGCCTATATATCCATTTTCCACTAATTAAATGGGTTACACACATGCAAAATCCCGCGGCTCTACAACTCGTTTCCTATCGAATTCCGGTATGTATGAGTATAGCGCAAAAAACGATTCGCACATATACGTCTATATATATAAAGCGCATATAGGCGCGCATAATGTAATATATTACCGGTATCGCGACCGGACGTTACATCGACGGCACACCAACAGATCTTTTCCTCCGCGTCACGTCTCTCCATAACAGAGAAAGTAAGCGCTTTCCGCTTCCCGGTTTGTCGTCAGATGCGCGGCGCAAAGTCAAGATTTGCGACCGGCGACAGTCGATCCGTCTTCTTCTTCGAGGACTGCAAAGTGTTGGTTTTTCTGGATTGTAGAACAGCTTAACGAAATTGTTATAGCTTTTTTTAATTGTGTGGTTTGATCTGATTGACAATAACAGCGTGTAGCCATCGTGGAATTTTTTAAACGTGCAGAACTCGGGCTCTCTTAATTTGCACGCAAATATAGTATATTAGGGCGAGAACTAAATAAATTTGTTATTTTACTCCCTAAGTGCATAATCTACTATAATATACTACTTCTTGAGACATGCAGATTAAAATTCACAGTCCCCCCTCCCCCT